>VYZQ01012517.1:2139-80290 GCA_013400655.1 Mystacornis crossleyi | reverse complement strand
CTGTGCTTTCCATGTGCTCATTAAACTAATCTGACTGGCTTCTTCTTTTCCTCTCAGTCTGGGCTGTAGGAGGGTTTAGTACGTGCTTGTTTTTGTATTGCAGCAGATAAGAAGGGGCTGGTGGAAACAGCTTTGACATGTGTATGAAGAGCTTTGCTTGGAGATGCATGTTGTCTGTAAAGGCATATCAGCTTTTGATCGAGGGCTGCTATTTCCCTGATGTAACTGTGGAAACCTAAAAGTAGTCAGAAAAAGAGAAAGAAATTGTGACAGAAAACTGATGTGATGATTCTCCTTCATTTTAGACTTTACAAAGGGAAAAAGACTCCCCTTCTTCGGAAACATTCCATATGCTCAGAGCCCCAAAGGTGTTGCTTTATTTTTTTTTATTATTATGTGCAGTATCATTCTACCACAGGAAGATACTACTTCTCTGTCCACTTCCTCTGATGAAATACTGCTCTAGCTTTCTCTTCAGTCTTCTAAGGTTCAGGTTTTTGCCAGGGACAGGTTTTTCATGCCCAGCTCAACGCATCTCAGAAAAAGGCTCTTTGTTTCCTCAGGGGGGTTTCTCAGTGCTTTTAAGGTCAAGGTGTGCTGACACTGCTTCTGTAGCTAAAATGGATGGAGCAGTCCTAGGAAGGAGTAAAGCTCAAATCACTGGTAGGTCTGCCAGGCCCCCTCAGTGACCACACTGTCACTTTAAGCTGTTTTTCTTGACCCAGGCCCTCCTTATTCTCCCTGCTGCAGATATTTTATGATTTGGTAAGTGCCCAGAACTGGGCATGTTTAACATAATCATTACTTTTCTAACAGTTTAACTCTTTTTCAGACAAAAACATAGACAGAAGTACCAAAGTACCCAAATGGTAATGTCTTCACCTGCTACAAATCCAAAAGTCACAAACATTTCAGAGATAAAGTTTTAGTCTGAAAAACCTTAAACTAAAGACATCCCGTAGAACCTAAGTTTCTTTTTAAAAATACTATTTTCTACTACTATTTCTAATCAAGAGAGTTCTGTTAATACCTTCTGTTAATACTTTGATAATAAAGCTGTATCTTACCACACTTGATATCTTGCACATAATTACATGAACAGACTTCAGAGTGCTCAGCTGTTTTGGATGCTGATCTGAATATTCTTGTGTGCTATATTTGCCAATATCTTTTTATTTCAGGCCAATTCACCAGATGGATCATGTAGTGAATACTCTGAAAAAGGTTTCTTGTTCTGACTTTTGTGAGCCCTTTGATTGTTAGCTTATTCTTTCAGTTTTGAATTTGAAACTAAACCTTAGATGTTGGTTTTCCTGTGTGTGAGCACTTTTAGTTTGAGATCAGATGCTTTCAGTGTGTCTGCTTAGGGTCTCTGGAAGACAAATCAACCAATCACTCCTCTGCTTTTTCCTTTCTATAACTCTACATATGTTCTCAACAATATATTTTTTTGGTTTAATGTGTTTAGAAAATAAATTCAGGTAAATGCTTGTAAAGAACAAGTTATGAAGAGTAGTTGGTGATTAGAGTCAACCGTTTGTAAGATGACAAATTAACAGCACCTTTATAATATATGTGTTCAAATGTGATTATATTTTATAGAAGTGCAATCATGAACAGACCTTTTTAAAACTTTGCTAAGATGGACAGTTTTGCTAATGATGCTTTCTCTGCTTGGTATAGGGTGTTTTCATGTACATTACCAACAGACATGAGTTTGGAAGACTTCTTTCTACAGCCAATTATAATACCTCCCACTACAACAATGACCTCTGGCAGATATTTGAGAATCCTGTGGTATGCNAATTGCTTTCAGTGCTTTCAGTAAAGCAAATGAATAGAATATAAATTATTTTTTATTACTTATAAATGTCTTTGTTCTGTTATCGTGTTTTTAAATCATGTTTTTTAGGACTGGAAGGAAACTTACATAAATCCAAACTACTCAAAAATCTTCACTGATAACATAGTAGAACAGGTGAGTATAAGTAGTTTTTAAAAATTTCTGGGACTGACTGATAAATTGGCTAGTAGTAACTATTTCCGTGCAAATGCTGCTTTAGCCTGTAACTAGACAGATTTTTTGCTGTTTTGGATCAGAACTGAATTTTTGCCATTTGATATAGGCTGCCTGCTTTCAGGCAACTGATCCAGACAGAGCACTTGTCACAACTGATCATCCAATGCAACTAGGGACAGTGATTTAATAAACTTTGCCTGTCTAAAAACCTGGGATAAATTGTTTGTGTTTAAAGCAGTGTTAAGTTTTAAGCTGTTTCCCATATTCACTTGTAATGTGGAAGACCAGGGTTGTTACTTAGAGCCCAGAAGGTGTGGGGGCACTGACACATTCTTTGTGCTGGGTCAGGGCTTAGAATGTAGCTCATAGTTTTTGCTTTTGTGAGAATGTGCTTGAGGATCAAGTTTTAANTTGCTCGGCCTGGTTTTTTTTTTTTTTTTTTTTTTTTGGTAGCCATGTCCAGATGTGTTTTGGTTTCCCATATTTTCTGACACTGCCTGTGATGAATTAGTAGAAGAAATGGAACACTTTGGGCAGTGGTCTGGTGGAAAACACCAAGTAAGTGTCAGCCTATATAAACATAATCTTAATGAGTGATCTTAACTACTTTTACAATAGTAAGTCACAGTGTACTGCAACAAAAAAACATCCCAACAATTGCCAATGACCTGAAACATCTGCTTTGTGGTATAAAATGCTTTGTTCAGTCTACCATGCAGCTGCTTCTTCAATAGACTTAGAGACATTCTTCAATTAATGTTGTGGTGTGCTGACCCTGGCTGGATGCCAGGCACCCACCAAAGTGACTTGTCATTGTCCTCTTCTGCTGGACAGGGGAGACAAAGTATAAGAAAGGGTTTGTGAGCTGAGAGACAAGGACAGGGAGAGATCCTTCAATTGCCATCACAGGCGAAACAGACTCAACTTAAGAAAATTGGTTTATTTCCTACTCTCATTCAACTGGTAATATAATGAGCAATGAAACCACTTCTTAAAAACACCTTCCCCCTACTCCTCCCATCCTCCCAGGCTTAACTTTACTCCCCATTTTCTCTACCTCCTCCTCCCCAGCAGTGCATAGGGACTGGAAAATGGGAGATTGTGGTCATCACACATTCTCTGCCACTCCTTCTTCCTCTGCTCCAGTGTGGGTCTCTTCTATGGGGTGCAGTCCTTCAGGAACAGACTCTTCCAGTGTGGGTCCCCAGTGAGGTCACAAGTCCTTCCAGAAAACCTGTTCCAGCGTGGGCTGCTCTCTGCTGCCAGGACTCTGCTCCAGCACGAGCTTCCCATGGGGTCACAGCCTCCTTCGGGCACATCCACCTGCTCTGCCGTGGGGTCCTCCAGGGGCTGCAGGATCCCTGCTCCTCCATGGACTTCCGTGGGCTGCAGGGGCACAGCTGCCTCTCCATGCTCTGTACCAGAGGCTGCAGGGGAATGTCAGCCCCAATGCCTGGAGCAGCTCCTGCCCCTCTTTCCCTGACCCTGCTGTCTGCAGGGCTGTTTCTCTCACATATCCTCAGTCTCCTCTTCAGCTGCAATTTCTTCTGCACTGTTTTGTATCCCCCTTTCTTGAAGGCACTGCCACCCCAGAGGTGCCGTCTGTGTCACTGCTGGGCTCAGCCTTGGCCAGTGGCGGGTCTGCCTTGCAGTGGCTGCTGTTAGCTCCACAGGGGAAGGTTCCAGCAGCTTCTCACAAGGCCACCCCTGCAGCCCTCCTGCTACCCAAGCTGTGTCACATAAGCCCAGTGCAGACTTTGAATTAGCAAATTAGACACTAAGAGTGGTGCCATTGCTGCAGCAGGTACCTGACAGTTACCCAAGGCTGATTTTGGATAGCTGTTGATAACTGTTCAGACAAGTTTTAATCATTTTCCTCTTAAGTACTAATTTGTCAGACTTGTCCCCCGAAGGAGTTACCTGCAAATGTTATGAGCTATTGTGTCAATATTTTAAGAGAATTCAAGGTATTTATTAACTACCACTAAAATCAGAGGAATGTTTCTCTTATTCACAAATGTGGTACCATGAGAAGCTGTAGTCACAATTGTAGTGGAGGTAGCAGCCTCTGGAAAGAATTTTAATGCACTTTTATCTTCAAATTATTTCAGCATTTATTACCCTGTCAAATTGAGGCCTGTAGTCTCTTGATCTGATGGAATTTCAGTTGCATCTGCAGGAAATAAAACTTATTATCCCAAGAAGCCCTCTTATTTACAGACAAAACACCCAACTATTAACTCATCCTTTAAAAACTTGCAATTTTTGGTCATGAATATCTGGGCACACGTTTTTCTTCAACAGTTAGCTGTGGAATTGCTGTATAGCAAGCTTACAGATGCCTAGTGAAGCATTGCTTTGCTGCAGTTTTGTGATTCTGCAGATTTTAAATAAATATTTTTTTAAATGTCACAAACATTCCCTGTTCCTGTTTCCAAGCTATTTGTGGTGTTTTCATTAGGACAGCCGCATTTCTGGAGGTTATGAAAATGTCCCAACCGATGACATTCATATGAAGCAAATAGGACTGGACAATGAATGGCTGCATTTCATACGAGAGTTCATTGCCCCAGTAACGCTAAAAGTTTTTGCTGGCTATTATACCAAGGTATGGATTCAAAGCTCTTGCAGATAATTACTCCATGGTGAGACTAAATTTAAATATTTTATTGAATATATCCATTTTGGTTTGGTTGGGGAGTTTGACATAGCAGTAGTTAGAGATGAACGTTGTGGATTTTTTATTTTAGTTAAACTTTAAACAAAATCCCAAGAATCCTTTGTATTACTTGGCAGTTCACACCTTGAAGTCTGACTGTAAATTTTGTTGCAGGGCTATGCTCTATTGAACTTTGTTGTAAAATACAGCCCTGACAGACAACGGTCGCTCAGACCTCACCATGACTCCTCTACATTCACAATCAACATTGCCCTCAACAAAGTAGGAGAGGACTTTCAAGTAAGTTACTGACTTAAAGAATGTTGTCCTTTGAGTATCTAATATTATTACTAAACTAGAGCCCAAACACATACACTTGGAGACCCAGCTGAGAAGGAAAAGATGCACATCACAAATTGAGATACATTATGCCTTGTGGTTTTTTGACAAGTACTAAATTTGCTCCGTTCCAGGATCCGGAGCTGTTGATCCAGTCAGGCTGAATTGATCAGACTGGTTTCAGATGGTGAGAGAGAAGGGGTTTGAAGAAAAAACTTTGGAGATGTTAGTCATTTCATTTTTAACATTTCTGAAATGCTTCATTCCTGTACAGTGAAAACAAATTTTTCAAAAGAATTTAAATAGTGCTAAGTTGACTCAAGTGGCTTCTTTTCTGTAGAGATTTTTTTAATGATTCTTTTTCAGATCAGCTATAGAACGAAAATTTTTAACTCCTGTATCTGTTTAGGTTCTTTCTGAGCTACATTATTTTTTGATTTGATATTGATTCAAATAAAACAGTCCCTGGAGTATGGAGCTAGGCAAGCCAGTGGCAGTAATATCCAACTTTTACTTAAAGAGAAATTTAACCTGTTGTTTATAAGCCTGTATCATTCACAGTCCTTAACACCAGTAAATGTGCTTGCCACACTTACTATTTTAGGAAGCACACCTTCAGTTTGAAAGCAGCAGCCAGATTAACTAATTAAAGATTTGTTTAAATGCTGCCCTGGATAGGGGTTCAGTCCTGAAATAAGGCCTGTGAACATCATTTGCTTCCCTCTGCTAGAATGTACAGGAAAGTTACTGAAGATCTGTGTGTCAGATTTGCTGCTTGAATGAGTTGTTATCCAGTGAATGCTAAAGCAAGACAAGGGGAAATCTGATCGTAAATGCTTGTCTGTTAATTAATGCTCTAAAGATGTTGTCATAAAAAACCTTGCTAAGGGATGGTAAAAGAAAAAACTCAGCCTAATAATAATAGGAAATTATTTAAAGTGATGGATGTATAAAAAGGAATTTATTAAGACACAAGATAAATATTTGGGGTTTTATTGTGTTTGTGTTTTTACCACAGGGAGGTGGATGTAAATTTCTTAGGTACAACTGCTCCATTGAGTCTCCCAGGAAAGGATGGAGCTTCATGCACCCAGGAAGACTTACGCATTTACACGAAGGACTTCCTATCTTGAATGGCACAAGATACATTGCAGTATCATTTATTGATCCTTAATTTTATTTTTTGTTGTCCACTTCAACAGCAGTGTTCTTTACATAAACATTTATTTATAGATCTCCTCTGGAAGATGGTGATAAAAGAAACTTTAAGTTAATGTTCCTACACAGCAGAGGTACTTTGGGCTAAAAGGAGGAAAAAACAGAAAATATTCTAATATTATTGAAGATTTCTTGATATCTGCTCTGAGCCTTGAGTCCCAAAGTAAACATGTCCTACTTGTCTTTCCATTCTGCTGTCCTAAAGAGCGGGTAAGGAGAGAAAATGGAAAAGCACAGTGAACCCATTTCTTCATTGAAAAAGAACCCAAAACCCAAGGAACATTATACAAAATCATCAGAAAAAATTATCGTGGTGTTCATTCAGTAAAGTGACACAGCTAAAGTTTGTGTGGTCAGTATATTTGGTACCAACCAATGAAAGAAATTCACAGCATAAAAACAAAATCAGATGAATCTTGTTTACACTTGTTTCTGGTAAGGCAATAATTCCATATGCTGGTTTAAACTGAAGGGAAAAAGTCTCTGTAGCCTGTTCTCTTAGTTCACTGTCAATACTAAAGTGTACACCTTTAGAAGAAAAAAAAAAAAAATTAATTCCAGAGGTGGAACAAGGATTAAATCCTTTATCTAAGGAGAAAATATTTTATCATTTGTTCTGGGAATTCATCCTGTTGAAAGCTTACTTTTCTTCAGCAAGTGACCTTTGTTTAAAGTGAGTTATTTTTCTAAATGTGTAGTTGCACCCAATTGATACTGGAAATTTGATGCTTATTTTCAGGATGCTGGTAAATTTTAATAGGATGTTTTATAGGGACAGTTTTCTACTCTTAAAATTACTTGAATTTTGTATCAGGAAAATGAAATGGTGGCAGTCTCCCTTTAAAGCTAAGGGTCTTGACATTTATTTTAAAGAAATTGGTTTAAAATATTCCTACTGTATCTACTGTTTGTAATTTAAAGAAACTTGAAGCTAATTGTCTCGAAGTCTAGCGTGCCAAAATGCACATGTTGGAAAACCTTGTGAAAAATAAAGGGTAATTTTAAATTAATGGAGCAGCTGTTACTTGACTGTATCAGGTAGTTTCATGCATTTGCCCCTGTTTTTAAAGAAACTAGATTTACTGACAAATATTTTCTAATGATCTGTAGGTGGGAGATGGGATTGTCAGATTTTGGATTGTTCACCACTGAAATTATTTCAGTTAGTGCCTGTGTACCAAGCCTTGCATTACACTTTCAGAACTACCCAAGCAGGAATGGTGGTTCTTGGTTTTGTTTTCATGTAGAGGCTATTTGATGATCTAAACAGTACTTCAGGTTTTAACTGTGTATCTTTGAAGAAGCTTTATATCACATTTTCTAAACTGAAACTCTATTTTCAGCTGACAGGATTAGGAGAGAGTTTCAAAGATTTTTCTTTTACTGAAAATAACTATATCTGCTTATTTCCCTGTTCTTCAGCTTTGAGGAAGTAGTTGTAGCCATATTTAAAGTTATGTTGAAACAAATTCATCAAAGTGAGTTAACCTCAATAATGCATTAAATGGGCTGGCTTGAAAAATAATGGCTATACAGGAAATTTTTTGCTTTCTTTTAATTTCTCTTTACACTCTTTACACTGTCAACTTTTCTCCTTTTCAGGCTAATATTTGGGGATTGATATCCCTCAACATTTTTTCCAGGCATGGAGCAGCTGTCTCGGTGTCTCTCTCTCTACTGCCTGTGCTAAGACAAACCTTACAGATAAGAAAATCTTCAGGCCTTCCAAATGAAAGCAGCCTTTGTTAATCATCTTTTTCTGAGCATTTGTCTGTGGTCTCTTAGGCTAACTTAGAGCAGAATAACATTTTTTACTATTGGATCAGTTAACAGACAGTTTATTGTTCTGAGGAGATTTGTTGGGAAAAAAAATCACAAAAATACAATCCTGTAACACAGGAGAGTTTTTGCAGAATTTCCCCCCCCCAACTTGTATTTTAATTATGAATTCTGTAATTCTCAGCCATATTTCATTTTATAGTGTATATTTTGCCCTCAAGAAAACCCTGAGGACTTTATTTAGTGTTAAATTTTTGTGTTTGCAACTCTTAGTTCACTCTGTCACATAGTGACACGTAACGCTATGTTTACTGCACTGCACATTTGTTGGAAGGGAAAATGTGTTTGCCATGCTGGAGTTACTGAGGTTCTCTCTCATTTCTTCTTTCAATAAAGTATTTGCAAAGGGTGGCAGATGCCTTTCAGGTGGACAGCAAGAGGTATGGAAGTGTTCTCATTAACTTCTTAGGAACTGACTCATGCTGGGAAAAGTAATTTGTTCTGAGCAGTTCACCTGAATTAGTTATGAAAGCTTTGCTGTGCTGTTGGAATGTGGGGATATGAACTCAGACTAAACAGAAGTGTCACTATTAGAAAACTCTTTCTGTAGTTCATTACTTTGAAAAGTGCTTCGCCCCTTGTCTTTTCAACAAAGTTTGTTTTGGGCCATAGAAGATACATGCATCAGAAGGAAAGCAGCAACCTAAATTCCAGCAGTGTAAGAGAAACCTCGGGAGTACAGGGACATAGGGGTGCTCTGCAAGAGACGAGACATTTGTAAAGTATTTGGTTTGTTCTGCTTTCATCTAGCTTTACTTTTCACTGTTAAATACTTGGAGAAACTGTGGTGTGGGTAAGAAAGCAGTATATAGGCAAGAGATTTCTGAAGTCTCCTTTTGTTTAAAAATACTGAGTACAGCTTGGCTTTATTTCATATTTGTGAACTATTCCAGCTATACTCATAAGAAATCTTCAGTGCTTTTGGTCCTATTTTAAACATTTAATCTTCTTTAATCACTGTTCAACAAGTAATTCCAATATCTATTTGTCAGTTCATTTTTTTATTCCCAAAGGATTACTGTTTCTTGCTTACTGTGAGTGGGTAAGAGTATGGCAAGCCCCAAAAGAATATAGATTTTTTTTTTTTCAGTGAGGCAATAATAATGAACTCTATTTGAGTGTGCCTGTTTCTTTATAATGACTGTTTCCCTACATCTGCTGTATTCATGGAGTAAATACTAATTCAGTGCAGGGTTTCCACAGCAGCTTGTCTTTTGCAGCAGATAGATATATTAAAGAGACAGAAAAGTCTAGAAAGGACCCTTGTACTTCTTTCCTCCCATGTGCATGTAACCAGTTTTTATTTTGTTTTTCTGCTTGAAAGAGCTGGTTCAGATTTTTCTCTTCAGCTACTGCAATGAGCCTTTTCAAGAACTTCAGTTTCATTTGATTTATTTCTGATATAGTCTTCAGTGGATTCAGTTCTGGAATGAGTAAGTATTTTTCTGAGCCTTTGCCTCCCTGAATCCTCACTTTCTTTCATGGCAGAGTAGGCTGCTCTGCTGTTTTTGGGAGCGAAAGGGAAGACAATACCCGTCTCAGCAGCCCCTGTGACTGAGGTGTCAAATAAATTACTTGACTATTACTTTTTTTATTTATGGGATTTTTTTTGATTCCACAGCAGAATATGAATTGGAGGGCAGAGCTTTCACAAAAATACATTTGTAGAATTGATATTGGTAGTTTCTAGAGAAAGAAAGCACTAGTAGTGTTAATTTTTGCACTAGTAGTGTTAATTGTAGGCTACCAGGATTTTGTTGTACCAAGATGGTGGAAGTGTCACTTAAATGGCTTTCCAACATGGTTTCCCAAATGCTTTCTGTATCTTAATGTAAGAAGTTACTTGGACTTTAATAAAGCAGATAGTCTTCCTCGACAGTACTGAAGAACCTTGGTTCAGACCTTAAATACAAATGGAAAGAGAAGCTTTTATTTTCTTCAGTGAAAAATTTGGCATCTTGCCACTTTTATTTTTTTTTTCTTCTCCTGTATGTAATTCTCTTCGTATTTGACATATGGGTCAAATCTGAATAAGCGCATCCCACTTACAGGGTGGTAGCTGTCTTCTATTGTATTTCAGGGCTAGGGGGAAGGCAGAATGAGGAAGGGATGGGTGAAAGTTCAGAATACACCCCACACAATTGCTTCCTTCTGCAGCTGTTTGCACAGAGCTGTGTTCCTACAGCACCTCAATCCTAAACTAACAGGAGGAGGTCTGAGAAGCAGTTGATATCCTGGCATGATGCTAAGGCTGATAAATGCAGGATCATCTTTTTCTCTTGGTAATTTATTGCTTCTGGAAAGTGAGTTTTCTGGATTAAGCTTCACTTTAGAAAAGCTGTTTTGGCTGTGTTAAAGAAATGCCCCTCAGGGTTATTTTGCATGAGGATCAAATGTAAGATCAGCTCTCTGATAAAATCATTTTAGTCTTAAGTTATTTAATAGAGTATGGCAACAGTTCAAAAGTAGGAGTTCAGTCAGGATGATTACAGCCTGTATTGGCATCAGTGCAGCTGCAGAAGTAGCAAAGCTGAGAGCCTGGCCAGTGAGGAGGGTATTGGCATGGGGCGACGCTGTGCTGCTTAGGCAAGGGAGAAAACTGCGCTTTCGTGAAAAAACCTGCTTGTGTTTTGGGTCCTGAATATTGATCCCTTTGCACTTGTCTGCTCCACTTCTGGTTTATGGTTGTTGAATGTCTGAGTGCCTGAGGTTGGCAAGGGAGCTGTATAGTCATATAATAACAGACTTAGTCAGGAACTGGTCTTCTGGCCTCAAACCAGAGTTCTATTTCCCAGAATTTTGCTCAGCTGTGAAAGGAGATGCTCAACTAACAGTGATTCTGCACCATTTTGTTTCTGCACTGTGTTGAGAGAGCAGAGCAGAGAGAGGAGGAAGGGAGCAGAATGAGTTTATTATAAGCTACTTCCTTGCTACAATGTCTGTAATGTAGACAGGGAACAAAAGTTTGGCATTTTCACAGCCTGAGTTGGAATGATAATTAGTGTGAGCAGTAATGTAAGTCCATGAGATGGTTTACTATTTTTACTACAGTAAAACATCAAGACCTATCCTTCAGAGTGGGCTTTGCTAACACTTCAGGCTTTAAGCTTTCTCAGACATGGGTTACAGATCTCTCACAATGTACAGTCATCCACTGGCAGTGTGTGAAGAGGAGGTTTGTAGCCTTGCTGTTTTCCACCACTCCATGTCTAACAGCAGGAATAGCAGAATAACTGCTCAGGTCTTTGTCCCTTAAAGCAAATTGCTGACTGATAACAGTTATCACCCTTCTGTAAGGGGAAGGTGTGTTGAACTTGTGATGTTAATATTTGAACAATAGGTCTTTCTCCACCTCTTGTGGTAGCAGTCAGGTTGGAGAGATGCAGTTGGTGAGGGTACCAGAGAGAGTGAGCTGCATCCTGCTCTGGTCCCACAGTAAGCACACTGATTACAGAGAAATCCGGGGTTTGCTGCTGCAGTTTGATCTAACTTAGTTGCCCCCAGGATGTGTATAAAGAGCTTAGAGAAAATGGAGTGTGCTTTGTAAGGATTAACTCCTCCGATGTTTTAGCTCCTAAATTCTATCAAGTCTCTGAGCTTATGAGAGATGTAGATTTGGGGGGGTTAACTTGCCTTTTCCTCAGAGACTTTTAACTTATGCATGGTGCAATGAAGGCATTTCTGTAAGAAGTGCCTTCTAAAGGAAGGTACTCCAGCATGAAGTAAATAGAATGCATGAGAAATTGGGGCAGAAAGTATTAAGTATAGGCTACTAGAAGCTAGTTTTACCTTTGGCAGTGCTGGGAGAATGTACGAGTTGGGCGGGTGACGGTGTAACAATGAACTTCTGGCACAGCCAAATTTAGAGACTCATCATATCTGAATCACTTTTGTACACTGTGATTCACCCAGGGAGCTATTTCAAGCATATGATCATTGTTTAAAACACGTACCACGTAAAGTAGGATGGGTCCTGGTATATAAGAGTGATTTCCCTTAAAATTTCTAGATCCAGCTGCCGCAGACTTGTCTTTGCGTTGCCATCAGGAATTGTAAACTGGAGATTTTGATAGTGTTACTTGAAAATAGAGGAAATTCTCAGTTCTTATACTTCAACCACATATGTTAATCTGCATGAGAGCATTTTGACCACATGTGCTATGAACTTGTAATTCTCTTAGACTCCTTGCCTGTGTTCCCATCACTCAGGCATACAGTGCACGTCTCTCCATCCAAACCATGCCCCCTTCATGTCTCGTGTGCTTGCCAGATGTCAGCTTTCCAGGGACAAAAAATAAGCATGGGTGGCCGATGGCTTTTGCATGAATGGAGGTAAGAGCAAGGAAGACAGAGACAAGGGATCTTTATTTTAAAGTGTTCTTGAAATGTAAATTTTTAAACTGCTTCTTCTGTGGTAGTGAAAGTTGCCTCAGGATCAGAACTAAGGAGCTATTATATATCAGAGGTATAACTGAGCTATGCTCTGTAAAAAAAGCACAGATGAGGTTTCCTTATTTTTTCTAGTAGTGTATACAGCCAGTGGGATGAGCTAGACATAGAGGGCTCCAGGCAAGAGCAGTTTCTTGCATCCCACAGGCAAATCCTTCATCCTGAGCAGTGGCACTGCTTGTTGGAGCAGGTGACCAGGGCCATGTTTCACTGCTGTGGTCGGTATGTGATGAGGGCTTTTTAGTCTTCATCTCATTGTCCATCAGTGTATGTGTATGAACACAAACCCATGCTTGATTTTTTTCTATAGCCTGGCTGTATCTTGGCCTTATTCTGCAAAGAGGGTTTTTTCATTGTACAGCTCATAGTGAAAAAAATTATCCTCTTCTTCTGAAAATTAGGGTGCAGAGAGGAGTACACAGGCAGGGCTTAATTTTTCTCTAAATATTACTGACAAAAAGGGCATATGAATATGAACTTTACATGAATTAATTGATCAATATTAGTTGTTGAAGTAGCAAATGTAGGAAAAATGAGATGTTCTTTAGCTTGAACATAAAAGTATGGGAAATGTTCTGTGTTTTCTATCATTAGGTAGACATAATCTACCTGAAGTTACACAAACAGGGAAGGCTGAATGGACATCCCAGTATGTTTGCAAAATAGCTGTGCAGGTGTTCTTGAAATGTTTTTTGGGCAAATAAATGGATCTATTCTTGGCAAGCTGTTCCCATTTTTATTTACTTTTAGTCTGAAGGGAACAGAAGCACATTAATATACTGCTATAGCAGCATTCAAATGCTGGGAATCAGAAGCTCAAAAAAAATAAATAGAGATTATATTGCAGGAGAGAGAAAAACTTTGCAGCCATTAAGACAACAAAAATATCCCCTACATGGAGTATTTTGTGACCAGAACCCTGAGATGGCGCTTGAGGAATGTCATCAAAATACCTCAGCCTGAAGACCAATTTTCTTTCTTAGTACAATTTTATCTCTATTTAAAAAGAGCTTCTAGTAGCAGACTTTATTCCTGAAGGGCCTTCTCTTTGTGTACAATCAAAATGAGAGACGTCATTAAAACATCTGTATTCAGAAATAAAGCCAAACTACCAACCTACTCAAGGTTCCTTAGCTAAAATGCCCCCAGGTGTAATACTCCATGTAGCTCTAATACCTACCCAGTCTCATGCTTGGCATTAAAATTCCATGGCAAGTTCTGCTAAGCCAGCAGGCAAAAAGTAGTCAAGTATAGGGACAGGTGTATTTTTGACAGATTTCATGTGGAACTGACACTAATTGCATTTTTGAAAACAGGTTGCTGATGTAAGGATTAATATCAGCTAGAAAAAGCTTTTGCACACAGCTTCAGTGTGTCCTCTGCTTGTGGGGTGCATGAGAGCTGGTAAGAAGTTTGCAAAATACTTGGGCCTAAAGTGCAAACTTACCTATTTTCTGCAAAGCAGGAGGTGTAATTTGATAGTGAGACCACAGAGGCCAAGGGTTGAGAGAGCATAGGTGCACAATTCTGGTCTCTTGGACAAGCTTCATAGTTAGGAATAAGACAATTGTTGAATGAAAGGATGCTCATCTCAAAGGATGCTGAAATCTCACCTGGCCCTTAGAGTTGGGAATTAAAGACACTCTTTCCTTGAGGATGGGAGCAAGTGAATCTTCTCTGTCTTGGTAATTAAGAAATTCAACTGGAGTTCTTTCTGTTGTTTTTCTTGAGAATCTGTGGGAGCAGGATGGCAGTTGTAGAGTAATAGCAGGGCTTGATGGGTGTCCAAGCAGAGCACTGAGACAGAGCAAAGCCTCTAGAGGAGGGAAGGCTGATACCACACTGTTTTTTCCTTGGCACTGATCAGGGCTGGTTTGCTATGCCCTTTTTATTTGCTTGGTTGTTTGTTTCTTGTTTTTAATTGGCAAATGAAGGGAAATAAGACAGCTCTTGAACAATGTAAATCACTAGAACTATAGAAATGAGAAGTGAACACTTCTTTTTTCAGAGAAATAGTAAAAATACATAATCTGATTGGTTAAATATAAAGAAACTCTGGTTGACAAAGTGTAGAAGATCTGCAGTAAGCAAATCTTATTCTTTTTGCTGAAAATGCCCTTACAGAGTTATTTGATTTCTGCAGATAATGGAGTAAAATATGCACAAAGTAAAACTGCAGCTCCTTGCTAACACAAAAGGAATTGGTCTCATAAGGCTGAAAAATATTCTTTTGCTTCACAAAAAAACTTTAGAGAAGAGAACTGTTGTATTTCCTATAACTCATATATAAATTCTGCTTCTGTATAGTCCTTTTATAAATATTCCCATCTGCTTTTGCCCTTTTGTTTTTGATGTGCTTGTCTCCAAGCTGAAGGTTTTATGTGCAGCATGCTGTAATGTAGTGCTGCTTCTTTACTTCAAAGGCAAGGCAAGGAAGCTCTTTTGGACTGAATCTCTTCCACAGAAAATCTGCTCATGATACAAACTTACAGCAAACTTTACTAGATTTTTATCTTTTCTCTTTTAAATGTCTAAGAAGTGATGAGTGTTTGTTGCTAATGATAAGAATGTTTTCCTTTCACTACTGAAGCTTGCAGAAAAGAAAAAAAAAACCCTACTAAAGAAAACTGACTTGGGATTCACTTTCATTTTTAAAAGGAAAGAAATAAGTTTGTGTGTTTGGTTTTTTGGGTTTGTTTTTAGTTTTGGAGTTTTTTTCCTTTAATAATGGAACCAAGTAGATGTATATGAAGTAAAGTTATAAATCTTAATCTATAGGAAATGAGTTTAGAAAAAGTGCAAGGCAGTGGAATTGAGTGAGCAAGTGACATTGCATGTCATGGTCTGTCCTTCATGCAAAAAATAACATTAAGTGTTTTATTTCAATCCACTTGCCAAGCTGTAATGGAGAGCAAAATATATTGATCATGTCAGAAGTTAACAAATCTTCTGTTGTCTTTCATTCTCTGTTCTAAGGGGCTGAATTCCCAGTAGGCATCTCAGCTGTCATTTCTCACACTTGGCCAGCGGAAACAATAAGAATTACTTAAAAGGCCACTGATTGGATCTCCTACATTCCCCCACCCCAACTGGAGTTTACTCTTTTTTCCTTGCCAACATCTGTTAGACAAATTTACTTCATTATTTTTTGACTTTATTGTGCAGCCTTCTGTGTGTGTTGCTTGGTGCAATGTCTCATGGTACAAGCAGAGCACTAAGACATGGCATTTCTCCATCCCTTGTGCCAGCTTCTTTCTTGAGTCTGGTATTTTCCTAAATGCCTGTGGTCCACTGGTAAAGTGATTGCAGAGATGCCTGCAGTCCTTCCTCACTGTTTTATGCAACATTCCATGGCTACTCTTGGATTCCTGAAAGTTGGTTGTAGATACAGAGCTTCTTTCTGTTTTCCCACCTGGCTTGAGTTCTGCATGTTGATAGCCCTCTGTATAAAGTGAACCTTGATAAAGAGAATATTCTTCCTTTTCATCTAGCTTTCCAGCTGCCTAAGTTTTAAATTATGAATGTTTTCTTTGTAGTAGCGTGGTGTGGGAAAGGAGAAAACAGACCAACACAGCCAATACCATTGGCAATAAAAATGCTACTTAAATGTGAAGCATGGTTTCTTCATGGTATGCCTCTCCAGACTTAGGTTCCTCTCCCTCCATCCCTCATTTAGTCCAGAAATAAATATATTCAAACCAAATGCCAAAATAAAACTTTCCTTTCCTTTTTAGACTAGCAATAAATTCAGGACTGTCTAAAGACTTGCATAGATAGTGGACTTACAACTTTGCGCAGTGTCAATTTTGTATTTATTTATCATTCAGGAAATTATTTGAAGGTGTGTAAAAACCCTTTGAACTGAACTGCTGCCCTCTGCAAGCTGGAGTGCGTGATGTTTTGGTGAAATGATAACACATGAGGCTCAAAGAAGGCCCTCCTAATGTTTAATGGTGCTTTCTGTGCTCATTTTCATGAGGAGCTGGGGCAGAAGGCTACCAGCATTCTCAAATTCACTAAACTTAAACCAAGAATAGTAAGAGCATGAAAAAAGGCTTATAATCTAGGATTGAGTTTTGGGTAGTCCTACAATAGCCTCCTGTCTGCTATGCTTCTGGTCATTTATTCTGCTATCTTGGGTATGTATTGCATAAATATACCACAAGAACATGATTTAATTTATTTGGTGGTTACTTAAAGCTGCTCACAAGAATAATCTTTAAAACTCTGATAAATAGAGACTAAATAACCATAATTTTGAAACAATTAAAATAGTACTATGTATGAACAATAAAATAGTGAGATCTGTTTTGGGGTCATGCCTGCAAAATGCTGAGTTTCTGCACATTTGATTTAAGCTTCTTGGAAATGACCTTTCTCAATTTCATTTCATGACCTATGTGTTCTATAAACTTCCTTCTGTAATTTTCTAGGGAGGTCAAAGTATTTAACCTAGTTAATAAAAGTATGAGCGAACAGAGACAGTCGAAGGAAAAAAAGGCTTTGTCTTATCTATGTACTTTTTCTCTGGTGAGTAGAAGTTGTAGATAAAAGTAGTGCCTTTATACTCTGTCTGCCATCCTGCAGCCAAAATTGAATTTTACAAATGCTAGTTAAAACCCAGATGGGGTCTGGATAATAGAAATTAGGACAGAAATAAAAGCTGCAAAAGTACTTCAACATAATACTTAAGGTACAGTTATAGGAATCAAGTCAAGCAATACAGTCATATTTGGACGGTGTGCATTTGTCCACATGTACCTAAAAATGTCATGAATAATGCTTGCCATACCCACATTTTTAGGTAGAAGTTGCAATTTACAACCTGGGAGAGGATGAAATAGCATCTGGCAATAGAGCAGCACTCGCACAGCCTTTCATCTAAGTGCGTCAAAGTACTTGATGGGAAAACTGTGGCTCAGAAGAACTGATTTGTTCATTCCATTTGGCAGCAAATCTGGGAAGAGGCTGCAGAGTCTCGGATTCCAGTCTTGGCTGTGGCCCCCGGCTGAGTGACTCAGTTGCCAGGCGAGAGTCCGCGATTGCTGCGAGCGCTCCCCGGCAGCGCAGCTCAGGGCTGGGGGCAGGAGGGGGCTCTGAGCAGGGATGGCCTCAAACGCAGACACAGCCTTCTGCCAGCTCCATGTGCAAAGCTGGGAAAGAAAGACAAAACTTTCCCAACAAGCTGATGTTTGGTGCAGGATCTCTTCCCTGGTCCTATTCTGTTACATTCTAAAAATGTCTTCTGGTATGAACCCAAAATCCACCGGACTGTAGGAGCCAAGAGCAACACCAGCCAACGCGATGCCAGGGGAGCATCTCTTCCCTTCCCTCGTCAGCAAAGAGGCCTCCTCCTCCCTGCTCTGTGCTCAGTCTCTCCTGTACCTTTTTGACATTCTGATGAAATGCTGCCTCTGACTCTCATGCTGTTGTGAATTTGAATGTTAATATATAGAGGTTATGTTAATACAGGATGGGGCTAATAATGGGGTTAATGTTTTCCTAGATGTTGGTTGAATGTGCTATTTCCATACGTGGTGTATGTGGTAAGTATGAAGTTTTACCACGTGGTGTATGTGGCATGAAGTTACCTGAAGAGGTGTGACCCCTTTTCCAAGCCTTTCTGCTAATTATCTGGATAAGAAAAAATAACTGTTACTGCCCAGAAGTAAAATGTCATCATGTTTCTTTGAAATTATTTACTGTTCCAAATATTGAAACTCTAATTTTATTTTTTTCTTCAGTCCTTACCAAAACATCGTCAAATGTGACCACTGTCATATACATTTGGTTGTATGTTTTCAAAGCCAGGCCAGAAAAATAATATAGAACTTAAAACTATATTCTAAAAAGAAATATTTGCACAGAACCATTTCTGGTAGTTTCTTAACAAGAGGTAGCTGGATAGAGCCATTTTTATCAGCTGTAATTTGATGGATTTGTCTACTCAGTCAAGTCAGAAAGATTTAAATGGAAACCTTGTATATAATTCAGTGACTGCATTAACTGGTTATGTGGTTTGTAGGCTGCAGAGAAAAATACAAAAAGGAAAAATTATGTACATTTTACACCTTAAAACTATAAAATGCTTGGGCTATTATGTTTTATAAATATTCATTGTTAATTTATTTTCTTTACCTGCTCTGGAGTAGATCTTGAGCTGCTGACTGATAGAATGTGAAATCTTTGTGTTACTTCATAAGTTCTCTGTTGGCAAAGTTCAATTGTTTAAATGTAATTTTATTGTCAAAGGAAGTCATTATTGTCAAAGGAAGTCATTATCAGAAGAGGCAATTCATTTGTGAGTAATGCCAGTTTGAATTTTTTGGATTGACTTTTGGACTTATGGGTGTGGCAGATCAGAGAATACAAATTCAATTTTTTACTTACTAGAGATTGTTGATTTCCCCTTCCCTGTGAGCTGAAAACTTACAGTTTTGAACCACATGGAGCCTTTTCATGCTAAGGGATTTCCTTTCTAGATGTGGTGAATGGGAAGAGCATTTTCAAAAAAATAACTGGAAAATAAAGAAATTCCTAAACTAGCCTTAAAGACTAATCCAGGAAAAAAAATCCTTATCTTGTTTGGTGGTTGCTTAATGTTTTGCTCCTTCTAAATACACTAAAGGAGTGCCTAAAGGGTTAAGAACCTTTTTCCATATAAGAATGGAAAATGTAGCAAGTATCTTTACTTACCATAGAACTTCTGTGGTTGGTAGTACTGAGTCAGGTTAAAGCAGCCTGATGGAGCAAGGGGAAAAGAACCACTTTCTTTACAAAGCAAGCAGGGTATTGGAAATACAAAGGTGCATTGAGTGGCTCTTGTGCCACGTGTCAGCATGGCTTCACAAACGCCACAGTGCTGGTCTTCAGCATCCCGCTGGATGCCCTGGTTATCCGACAGCACTCTGCAACCACAGCTGGGCTGTCAGCTGGGTAAGTCATGCTGTGTTTATTCTGAGAGGTCATTCTTGGCCAGGGATGAGTACAGATCTGGCAGTCCCAGATAGTTTTAAAAGAACGAGGCAGTGCTGGAGCGCCGAGGCTTTCATCACATCAGTGGAAAGTTTTGAGATGCGGAGCAGGTTCGGTCTGTGCTTTGGGCTGTGGGCAGTCGCTGGAAGACCTGTTTGTTTTCATGGCTCTGCTTTCCCTCGACAGCCATCCTCGCTGCAGGAACACAGGAGGAAGTGTGGATGCAAGAGCTGGGCCTGCTGTGCCACTGCCAGGGCATCTGCTTCCTCTATCCCCCATTCAGCTTCACTGGGCTCGGGTGACATGGCTGGGAAGCAACAACAGAAATCTCCTGTTGCCATTTTTAGTCATGACTGACATTTATAGCATCAGACATAGAAGACATTCCTCAGCTCTGAGTGAATGAAGCCTCTAAATCAAGAGCTGTATGGCTGCTAATAAAGCAGCTGCTTGCTCATTGGATCTTGCATCCTTGTGAATTCTTCACATCTCTGGTCAGGTTTCATTTCCTAGATGTATGGAAAGTATATATCCATCAAGGAAGGTGCTATTAAGGACAAGTAAATGTGTGTAGTATATTTTATTTGAATTGTCATTTGGATGAAGACACTTTCAGAAATGGCTTTTTAACTAGGAGACTGTTTCAGAGCTGAAGTTATTCAGAGGAAGAATAAAGCCTGTGAAACTCCCTTCAAGCAGGAGTGGAAAGAGGCAGTAATTTGTCTCTTGCTCCATTATATAATTTGACAGAAGGTTAAAAGGGCTTTCAGCTGCAGAACCAGGTCTTCTAAAAGCAGTTTGTACAGACAACAGATTTTTGTGTGTCTTGACTCTGAGGGGTGTTGGCTCCTGTGTTTGCAGCCCCTGAGGAGGAAGCTCAGCTTGAAGGCTTAGCTTATTCCTGAGGACAGAGACCATGAGCCCTGGCTGCTGCCCGGCTGTGGGCTCTCCCCACACTGCTAGGAACCTCAGCCTTATGTGGAGAGGCACTGGGAGCTGGAAAATGGAAACCAGGCCATGGGTGCTTTTTGCAACATGCATCTCTATAAGACAGCAAACTTGAGTTTTGCTGCCACTCACTTCCTCCCTCCCAGAACAGAGTAAATATTTGTCCTGAATCTTTGTCCATCTCCTAGCATTTGGAAATCTCCCCTGAAGGTGTGTGGGTATAAGAACTGGGCAGGGAATAAGAAAGGATTTTTCTGTTAAAGCTTCTGCAAAAGAGGAGAGAAACATAGATTTTCAATTTTTTTTTTCTCCCTCCTCCTCCTCAGAAACAAGATCCAGCAAAATTACCATTTCAGGAAATGCACAGATTTGCTTAAAAAATTTCCTTCTGCTTCAACGTATTTTCTTTGCTGGTTGGTCTCTAGAATTCATCTGAATTCATTGTGTCAGCAGTCACTGTAGCCTAAGCACTACTGTAAAACTTCCCAGGGGATTTCATTAATTTGGCTCCTTGTGTTATGCTGATGCCTAATCAATGGATTGATTGTGGCAAGAAAGATTTCAGAAATTTGACTTTGTTTGCCAGCGCATGGTAATTTCTGATTTAAACTTGGTGATTGTTAAGGGAAAATGGTGGCTCTTACAGGCTTTATTGGACAGATGTAAATGAATGCTGATTATTTATTGTGTAGATCTCAACTGACTGCATGCTCATCAGCTGCTTTTTCCCTAGCTAGCCTGGAATTGCTTTTCTCACAATTTCTACTTTCCTCATTCCCTTGCCACGTATGTACTTTCTCTCCTAGTCTTTTATTCTGCACAGATGCTCCGTTGATGATCTTTGAACACAGGCAGGGAAAAGCCCCCTGTCATAAATATTTTTTTTTTTCCACCCCTCTTTGGCAGTGAAGCATTTGGCCACGTCTTTATGTTCTCTTCCTACCAGTATTGCTTCCAGATGTTTTCTTGGTGCTTTTTTCTTCTTTGAGTTTGGGTTGTCGCTTCATCATTAGCACTCTGTTTTTGAGAGGGAAGCCTTTGACTTGGTAGCAAGCACACATGAACCCAAGCCACAATTGTCTGACCTCAGCTTCCTCTGTTTGAGGTTGTGTTTGGATTTAAGACGTTGGTTTGGCCTATAGCAACAGTCAGACCCAGCCACAAAGTGCATTTCTGGATTCAGAGGTGGACTTCACCAGTGATCCAAGACTGCACAACTTATTGCTTCATGCTGACTACGTGTAGAGTCAAATCCTGTTGCTAAAGATTGAACCCCTTTTCTTTTGTTTGGAACGCTGTTATGAACAGCTTGCATCTTCAGAGGAATTAAATAACCCGAAATTCTGTGCTTGATGTCATTTTGTTCTTGACTGCAATAAATATGATGGAATAGAGGACAATCTCACTCCACAGACTGGAAGTGAGACCATCTCTCCCTGATGACCCTGGCAGAGACCTGAGCTGTGCTGCTCTGGTAAGAGGAATTGGAGCTCAGGTTCTTCTCGCAGCTGCCTCAAACACCTTTTCCGTCCCATTGCTCTGTGCAGTTCCTAGAGGAGTCTTGGGGGAGTCAACCTTGTTGGAGTGACAGATGTGACAGTGCTGGGCTTTGCAGACAGAATTATTAATTACCAGTGTAAGTACTAAAACAAGCTATGTTAACCTGTATTCCTCATACCTCTCACTATTCATGAATTAAGCATAAGAAAAGGAGTATGCTCTTTTCTCACATAGCCCAAGTAATTCTATCCTGTCTCCTGACTGTTGCTTCTGGCTTGAAGAAATCAAATATAAGCTTCCCAGTCTGTAAGTGGTGTCTGTGTTTTGTGAATCACTGGTTTTGGAATACTTCCTACCTCCTGCTGGTGGGGAATTTGCTCCTTTACCTCATCCTTAAGAAGTGAAAGATTAGCTGGAGACCAGCTTAACTACATGCCATCCCCAAATCAATGTGGCCACAGTTCAGAATACAGATAGGTCCCAAATTCAGTCTGGTATAGAAATGGGGACCTGCAGTCTCCAAGTGACAAAACACGGGAAGAGTCACACAAGGGAAAAACACTAAACTCTGTTATAACAAGGCTGTTGCAGACAAATTCACCCCAGCCTAGGCAAGGGAGAGGCCTTCATCAAATTTCAAGCAAAAATGATTTATGTCTGAGGGTCCTCAAGACTGAAGCCCCCTACTGTCACACAAAGGATGGGAAAAAAGTTCACTCTACCATTTAAAACTGCTGAAGAAATTGAAGGGTTGTTTTTGTTCCAGCAAACTTCATGTATCTCCTTCCTTTCCTCGGCTGGAAGAAAGTCAGCATAAATACCATCTTGCAAACTGTGGTTGATTTGGCAAGGTGCAGATGTTTATTCCTATGGAATGATTTCCTGTACAGCAGACTTGTTCCAAAAGTAATCCAGAAGTGATTAAATCTAGATAACAATGTTACATTTACATGGTTCACAGGAATTCAGCTCATCTGTGCTTACTCCTCCTCAGCTGGAAAGAAGCAAATAATGCCCAGATTTCTCTTGCTGTGGTGAAGGTGTGGAGCTCAAAGCTCTGCCTTTTCTCGGCCCACAGGAGGGCAACATCGAGCTGCAGCTGAAACAGGCATTGCCAGAGCAGGTGTACAGTTTGCTAATATAAGAATCTATGAACTGAAACGAATTAGCTAATTTAGAAGTATTATAGACTATGGCTATTTAGTGGTATGTCAGTCTGCATCCTCTCTGGTTTTGGGTTTGGCTGTATTTGTGGTTAACCTGTAATTGCTCCAAATTCCTTTTGTCATCTGTAGCCAACAACACATGTTGTAAAGAATAAGACAAAGTTGTTTATTAGGGTGTAGTCCTGTTTTTTTTTCTTTTTGCTTCTCTTTCCAAACTCTATCACACAGTTAAGTGTTGTGCTGAGGAAAATGGACTCATGGGGTTGTGATTTTGAGTTGTGGCATTATCTAAGAGTATCTGTATGTTAAAGGCTATGCTACACAAATTGCAGGCTGAGAATTGCACAGTCCTGATGGCATGAAGTTCAGTTAATTCAGCAGCATATCGGCTTTGGCGTTTGATGCAGGTGGCTTTCAGTAGTAGTAGCAGTGTAGCAAAGGCAGCGGCACAAAGGGTTTGTTTTGCAGTAGCCTGTGGTCTCCATAAATTCTGATCACACTCTGGAGTGAGGTGCTTTGGGAGGCTGAGACCTGACTCTGGAGGAGTTGAAATATGGGGCAGATATGCCAGATCCTTAGAGGCTGGGAAACCAGATTAGACAGAGCTTGGCACTCAGGCTTTCTGAGTCTCTGGATACATGATGTTTTCAGGTTCACAGAACTATAGAATACGCTGTGTTGGAAAGAACCCATCAGGATCATTGAGTGACAGGTGAGTGAAAGGAGAGAGGGCTTGTGACTGCAACTGGGACTTCACAAACCTTTCTTCTGCTGTATCCCTTTGGCTGGCAAAGCTGGTATTGCCAGGGAAATTACCAGGGTAATTACCTGAACTCTCAAGGTCTGTTCTCCAAGGGGGGGATGGAGAACCAGATGGGGATTGCGATATAACAGGCACTAATAACATTTTTGTTTCTAACCAAAATTGTCTGGAGGGATAAACAAGGTAAAGTGATTCAGGAAAGGTATTTTCTTCTGTTAGACTGACTAATCCACAGTCAGCTTGAGGGAGGTTTCAGGTTTTACATGGATGTTAATGGTATGGTTAAGAGATCTTAGTTAAGGCACTTTGGGTTCTCCTAGAGGCAGTGTATTGCCAATTAAAACAAAATTTATAGTTTGGAAACTTCCCCTTTCCCAGCCATATAAGCTAAAAGCATTATTGAAACTGAAACCAGGAGTCTGTAACAAGGCATGGATTTTTGTGCCAAGCTCCATGGTTCTGCAAGCGAATAATACTTGAATTTCCTTTTTAATGTTCAAANGGAACGAACCAAACGGGATACAAAATGTGAACTGAATCTGAAATATAAACGCAAACAAAAAGGCACTGCTACAAATCAGGAAAGAATGACCTAGGCCTTGCCCCAGCCCCCTTTTTTTCCTTTTTATTTTTTACCCCAGGAACTCTTGGAGTATATTGACATATACTGAAACAACTTTGACAGGACATTATAGATGATGGATTAGTGTGTAAAGGATACATTCTAGTATTTTATTAGAAAAGCAATTGTTTGGATGTGTATCACTTCTAGTTTAGCCAGAGGCAGTTATATAGCTTCATATAGCCAGTAAGATTAACTCTTTGTGAATTGACATTTTGGGAAGCTATCAGTCTTGCAAAGACTCGAAAAAAAAATCTCAAGTAGAACAGGTTTCTGTTCATTTTGCTCTTTATCAGCAAATGCCATTTTTGGGTCCTTCAGAGCCAGACATGCTACAAATCATTATTCTTTAATGAAGGAAAAAAAAAAATCAGTCTAGAAATGATCTTGCCTTCAAACCTACTCTGCTGGCCTTATGTTATTGGATTCTCAAACAATGGCTTTGTGCTGTCCTGGCCTTGCCTCTAAGAAATGTAGGTCTTTGGATACATTAGCTCAACTCATTATCAGCAAAGGGTGTATGTAGTAAGGGATACTAAGGGATTAATCAGAATGATCTGTTTGAGGGTAAGTAATAAAAAAAGCTTTGTGTTTTTATGTAGAGTTCAATTATGCTAATGTAAACTTAAAGGAACCCAGATAAATTTTAAGTCTCTTAGGAGTTACCTCTTAAAAGTAACTCTAGTTTGTGCAAGTGCATTTGACTTATTTTTGATGCCTTATGTGGAAGGGGCTTAGGGCGTTTGTCCCACTTATACTTTTCCTCCTCCTACTGGTTTGTCAAAATGTATTTGGGGCAAGATGCTCCATGCATGGTTACAGTGGGAGGGTTGCCCTATAAAGAATAAAGTCAGGCATATCGAATTCACCAAAAAAGAGGCCAAAATAAGCACCTAAAGGTGGGTGCACAGAAATATGCAGGTGTGGCCATGCTGTGGATGGGCAGGAGGAGGGCTCAGGCCTGTGTCCAGCACAGCACCTTCTCGGTCCATAGGAGTCCCCGCAGCAGAGGCAGCCCCAGTGCTCGGTCAGCCACATCTGCCATGGCAGAGAAGTGCTCCCACGATGGGCAAAGCAATCCCTGGTCCCCTTCCAGACCTTGCTTTATGGGTAGAAACCCAAGGGTTAGTAAGACACTACTTCAGATGAGCTCAATTTACCCTGACTTGCCTCAAACAGAGGTGTCACAAGTTTGTTTAATTTTTCTCTCCATCCACAAATTCCCTTTTCATGCCACCTCTAATCCTTGTTTTTCAATCCCCTTTTTCTCCTCCTGGAGCACTCTACAAACCCCTTCTAATGAGGGATTTCACAAGCTGTCTCTGGTGGCAGTGCCTCCTCCAGCCCTGCACTGCATTGCTGTGGCAGCCCCAGGTGTGCCTTTGCTGCTGAGGGACTCAACAAACTGTGTGTGGGATGGGATGAGAAACATCTCAAAGACATCACTGCTGCTGTGAGAAAGACCTGTGAAGCTGGAATATTAGATTCTCACTGACAGTTGATTTACAGCAAGTGGGTTGATGTAGTATGGAAATACGATATTCATAAAAACACAACCTGTCAAAATACACCCCCCTTTTTTCCCCCTCCACCTCCAAAAATCATAAAGTATTTGGACTGGATCGACTTATAGCACAGGTTTCTATGTTAAACAGTGTCAAATAGCAAGACTTAGAGAAAAATCTGAAACAGGGGAGGGAGACAGGATACAGGGTTGTTACCGGCATTAATATTGTTTCAACATAAAGGTGAAAGACTTCTATTCTTTACTTCATAGGCATGCTAAATCAAGCTTCAGATTACATAAAGCATTGAACAATGACAACAACCTCTTGGACAGAACTGCACGCATCCCACCACTTGGGATGGTGTGCAATAGTTTTCTGTTGTACCAAGTACTTGTGAGTGCTTTCTGGCTTGGTTTGATTTTTTTTTTTTTTCAGTTGAAAAATATGAATGCATTTCAAAGTGGAGCATGTGTTTTTGTATGCATGTAGCTGTGTTTGTGTATAAACTCATTGATTTCAATTAGTTCCTTGGCCTCTGGGCCCTTGGTGTGAATGCCAGGCCTAAGCTACGATTCACTGCTGTCGAGACCTGCCGGAGCAGCTACAGATGTGGCAGAAATCCATACAGCTGCAGTGATTGCCTTAGTCAGGGTGTGCAGAGCCTGTGCCTAGGGCACTGGAGTAGATGAAAGGAGTAGGAAGATTAACTGATGTTTCCAAATTCTGTCACTGAAGAATTTGTTTGACACAACTGCACTCGCATGCACGCACACAAATTCTTCTAAAAAGGAAGTGCTCTGCATGCACTGTATCTTCTGTATGTAATCCCTCAGACACTCAGCCCTTGAACATTCATAAATGATTTGGAATTTACTCCCCAGCAGTGACTTCCTACTGTGCAGGAGGAGTCAGGGACTTTACAAAATGCTCTGGGACTAGTACTGGGTGACTGTAGACATACAGTCCTAAGGCATACCTTGGAAGGGCTGGGGGGATTGGGAACTTTGTAAAGCAGGGCTGTGGGAGGATCAGGCAGGCAGGTGAGTCAGCAGAGAACCTTGGGCAGCCAGTGAGGGTAAGAAGCAGAGTTTTGCAGCTAAAAAGCACAGCCTCAGCTACAGATACCGGCAGTTGCCATTAAGTTTTGACAAGCAGAAACTGACTTTGTTCCTCTGTGTCTTATAGATCTTTCCATGGTGCAGCTGTGTCACAAAGCAGCAAGCCTCTCTCTGGATGGGATGGGGACATGGACAGGAACAAGCCCACCCTGGTGATGCTCTGAGCTTGATGCTAGCTCTGTCACTGTACTAGCATGACGCTTCTGGTTTAGTAAGTCCTGCAGAGAAACAAGAACACTTGTGTGCACTCGTGGGGTCAGATGGGTTTTGGATCAGATCAAGTGGTTTGTGTCCTCCAGGGCATGGGCACAGTGAACACAACTTGGTTCCAAGTACCACAGGTAGTGAAAGGCAAGTTGTTTAGTGAACTGTAAAAAAGGATGGGAAGCTCTCAGATGGGCATAAACACCTTAATTCTCCTGAAGTGCATGGTGATTTGTCTCCTCTAAACCTCTTACTGTAGAGTTTGGCACTTAGCATGTCGTGATGAATGGAATTCTAAAATTCCAGAAATTGTAAACTTCTTAACAGCACTAGGGAATTAAAATCTAAAGCTCTGGATCATCAGCATAAGAGAAAGTCTGTACATCTTGACTTCATAGAGTTCAGAGTCAGTTTCCACTTCTGCTATAGTGAAAATTTCTTTAAGCAGAGGTGTCTGTTTTAGGTTGTTTAAATAATGTGTCAGAGAGCAGAAGAGTATGCATGGATAGGGGCATTATTGATGAGTGAGTGGAGAATAACTATTACTTTGATGTTTAATATTACAGGCAAGCAGAAACCAGAGACGGATGTTTCCATTACATTTTCTGTCTTCACAAGATGGTAAATTAAGGTGGTCCTGGGTAGCAAGGTGCTTTTCAAAAGTGCAAGGGAACAGCGCTGAAATTGGTGTATTAGTCATTCTTCTCTTTGTCCTCTGAAAAATGAAAATGCTGCATGCTGGATTATGGAACTCTGCTTATGGTGTCATTTGTCATGAAAAACTGTGCTTGCTTTCTGCACCACCTTTTTTAGTAATTGATACCTACTCTAAGACCTAAACTGAGAGTGTTTGTGTAGTGACAGAAAATAAAACCTCCAATAGGGAGCCACAGATAATAAACACATCTTTTCTTATGCTCTTTCTACAGAGATTTTGAGCAGAAATCTCACTTCTGGAGAAAATGCTTATGAAAACTTTTAAGAGTGAGCAGCCAAGGAGCTGATATATCTGGAAACAGTAACTACAAGGGACAAGTGATTCTACCATTTGGAGAGTTTATATGGCCTTATGTATTCATTTTGTCTTATTAGTTCAAAATATCTTCATTGCAAAGGGGGAATGAGTGATTTAAAAAAAAAATAGATACAATAAAGGTAAGGAAAGAAGGGAACCACTACTTAAAGTACTAGATTATCTAAGTTTTTGAATATTTGTCAATTGAATTGCCAAGAGCAATTCTCTGCCTAGCAAATATGGATACATCTGTGCTGTCTGTGCTCCCAGTTGTAAAACTGGAGTCAGGAACTTTTAGGTCCAGCAATAAACTGATGCCCTTGGTGCAAAGCCACAGAGCTAGTGTTTGGGTTTCCCTGGGAATTCCTCTAACCAATGGGAGCAGTGACCAGAAATCAGTTCTTGACTGCAGGATCAATTATTTGGTGCCAACCTCTTTTACCAAAAAAGGATTCATAAGCCTCTAAGCTGTAGTGTCCTGTTTTTGCTAGACACAGTCAATACCAGTGTCTCACAAGCTCAGTGTCCTTGAAGAGCTGTTAAAGTCAAAGGCTGTTGATTTGAGCTGACAGGACCCTTTTCACTTAGGAATTCTATAAGCGGAAGTACTTGACTTTAGAAAGCCATCCTAGTTTTTTTGTTGTTGTTGTTGTTGTTCAAAAAGTTATTCTTTCAGATAGACCATTGAAAGAAGGATTTCTCTTTCTTTTCTTCCAAAAAAGAACTTCTGCCAAATGTCAGCAGAGGTGGAAACCTTGAATTCAGTGTATGCACAAACTAAGCAATACCAGTGCTGGCACTGAGCTCTGGCAGAGGTGCTTAGCTCTGTTTTGAAAGGGCCACCTCCAGGAGCAAGAAGCAAGTTCAACAACATAATATTTTCCAGTTTTCTCTGAGTGCTGATGATTTTTATACTTTTAAGACTTATTTCATAAAGCCAGAGAGGGAAATACCACCACCAAATGTCAGAACATTCTGTTTGCAGCCAGCTCTCCTTGGGTATGGGTGGCTTGCATTTTCCACATCGCAGCTATCCTTGGCTAAAGTGACCTAATCTGACTGTCCTAACAGGAGAATGGTTTTCAGCAAACACTTTAAAAAAACCTAGAAAAGAACAAGCAGAGTGGATGGATTACTAGCAGTTCTAAATGCACATTAGAGGAATTAATATTAAAATTCTACTGGCACATATTTGGATGAAGGCTAAAATCCTAACTCATAGCACTTAACAGCAGAAATTATGGCATATTAGTTTTAATTTAGTGGTGGGAATCTGGTAATCTTCTTCCCCAAAGGAAAAGTAATTTCAGTGTACATACAGGAAGAAACTGCTAATTCTGGTTCTTTATTAAAGGGATAAACATCCATTTCCTAAATTTTAAGAATTAAAGAATATTTGTCCTGTTAATTTCCTTGGTAATCATATCTTCACTAAGTTTTCTCTGTGCTTGCTGCCTTCTACATAGATTTATGTGGCACACATTTACCAATGAATAGATTTGGGATAGTCTCACTGATAGTGAAATCCTATAAGCACTGCACTCTTTCATAAGTAATTATCCACCTATCTCTTCAGCCTCTAAAAATTAACTGCACAAACTTTACTCATTAAAAATAATGGCATATCTCAGTCTAATATTTCCCAGGGATACCGGGTTTTTCCTCTCTAGATATTTTAAATATTAAAATGTTGAAGGTATTTTTGTGGGAAATGTACATTATATGAAAGTATTTCTGCATTGGGTACATTAAAATCAATCCCTTCTTGCTCATTAAAATATATGCATGTGTTGGCTGGTCTGCACTGCTTGCTGTTAAATATCTTTGTCTTTCTCTGCACAGACTTTTTCTTGAAAGTAAGGGAGGTTTGACTTGTGATCTTTGACCATCACTGAATTTCCATACAACTGGTGGGGCTGTTTCCTTCTGATAGGAAAAACTGTTCCAGAGAACTTTACAAACCCTGGATGAGGATGTTACTAATGGATGTGATTTCATATTTCTTCATATTTCAGGTCTAGACAATGTGTGCATCCATATGTAATAACAATGAGAACAGAAAAAACAAAGCCCAGGAGTGCAGAAGAACTCACACTGGAGTATACTTAGAGAATGGCCAGTTTAGCAGAGATAAGTCAAAATCTTGCTGTAGCCTTAATTAATAACACACCTTAATAAACTGTTAAGTCACATTTGCAGTTAAATGCCTTAGTATTGATTAGAAAACAAAGTAAATTAAGTATTAAAAAAAAGTTTTTCAAAACCAAAATAGCCAGGTATTTCTCCTGCCATTTTTGTTTTCTTCCCAGGATGTACTTAACCACTTTCATATCTAGCAATCTTGCCATAACACAGGAGGGAGGAGTTTCCTACCTTTCAACATTTCTCTGTGTGTGTTACTATTGCCTGCTGTGCTCTTTGCTGAGGAGAACACAAATAGCTTCTAATGCTGTATTCAGAAACCTTTCCGAGCATGTGCTTGCCAAAAGGTATTCAGCATTCCTGAGTCTGCTTGAAAAAAAAGCCTAGTAGAGGCTTTAATTTCAATAAATAGGTTAATATTTATGTTTAAGACATGAAATTTAAAATGTTTAACTGAATCATGAATTTTTTCCACATGGCCTGGATGTCTTCCGACATTTTTCAAATCTGTTTCTTAAATGTCCAAATACAAAACCACATTAGTATTCAGAAAGAATTTTTGAATCTTCATGCCTTATTTGCTCAGGCTAAGTGTGCATCCCACTTTGATTACAACTTTGCTGATCCTGGAGTAAAATCATTAAAGATTCATAAACGACCATTGCTTTTTCTCCTCCTTGAGAATGTACTGACACATTTTATGCAATTATTTGTCTCGAGTAGCTTCCTGAACTTTCAACCCCCTTTACATTCTCTTATGCTTACTTGCATTAAGTCCAAAAATCTTAATTTCAAAGCATTTTTAAAAGCTAATATACGATTCATTTGAGTTCAGTGAAAGTAAAATTATGAAAAAGCACCCTGTCATGGAAGGGCTCATTGCTAATTAACTGCGTGGGTGGTTTCCTTTGAGGAATAACGTCTCTCAATTCTTTAATTTCCAGGTTAAAACGCCTTTGAGTCTAGGCTCATCTTTTGGAAAGACGTCTCTAAAAGTGACAGCTGGATAATGTTGTCCTCCAAGGTGAAGTCTGCTATCTCATCTCCTGCTCACACATCTCAGCTCCATGGCAAGGGGATACACAGGGAGTTTAATCCACCACAAATTTAATTTTTTTTCCTTCTTTTAGCTTGGCTTCTAAGCATACAAGACTTGTGCTTCCTTTAGCACTCATCTAACCCAGTCCCTCCATTCTTTCTCATTATTTGTGCGTGGTCTGAAGTGAGGGGGAGAGGAACATTTCCAGGACTCCAAGGTGTGCGCCAAGTCACCAAGCCCAGTCCCAGCAGCCAGGCACCATCTCCTGCCAGGGCATGACCCAAAGCACCAGACCCCAAACTGGTCCTTGGGTGCTTGCGGACCTGCCTGAGCACATGTGTGTGCCCATTCCACCCTGGGGGCTTTCCTGGCACTCTGGAGGAGTCACAGTGAGGAGAACTGCTCACCATCCTGTCAGACCCATGGGCAGTGCCTTTTCCTTCCTCCTGGGCTTTGTGCGCTAATTCAGCTGCACGTGTAAAAGCCCAGAAGAAACAGATGAGAGCCATTACATTCAGAGTCTGGCACATTTTAATGCTGAAATACTCAGAAAGCAATTCAAATTGGTAGGTATGCAAAGCTGTGAGAGTAACCAGCCTTTTTCCAGCAGTTATCCTAAGAATAAAAAATTCATTTTAGAAGTCAGTATAAAATGCTCTTGAATATTGAGTCTTGTTATTAAAACAGCTTTCTTTAATGTGTTTATGAATTTCAGATGTGTACTTACTGCAAGTAAAACTGATGATAAAACCCTCGCTGGCTCCAAGAGGAGGGATTAATCAGAATAATTAATTATTCATTACTGGAAAAACACCTGCACAGGATTTTAGGTTATCAAACTTGTCTGCTTTTGATGCTTTGGTTTAAACTCAATGTATATTGGAGCCTAAGTAGGATTTTGGTATAAAATAGGAAGGTGATGTCTATATTGGAGAAGAAAGACATTCAGTTTACAGTCTCAATAAAAGCTAAATTGGCTTTAAGGTAGACTATAAATCTCCCTTTATTAATGGTGTCTAAAACTTAAGCAAGATATTTTTGTTAGGATTTAAGAGATTCTTCCGAGCCACTTCTTTTTCTGCTGTTTGCTTTAATGAAAGAGCTGATGCATTACTGACATCAGAGATACCAGGAAACAAACTGTTAGTCACAAAGAACAATTGAAAATTTTAACCAAATTATTAAAAACATTTCAGGGTGGCTCATTTTGAAATGCCTTTTTCTATCAGAAACCAAGAACTGATTAATTTACCATGTGTCCATGCATTCAGAGCACAGGATTTGGAGTTGTAGAAGTCATTTTTAGTGCTGAAAACGGATATTTCTCTTTATAACTCTTTAAAGAGAAAAAAATCCCACATAATCTTTTTTTTTTTTCCCAGTCCTCCTTCCTGGTCATCAAGGCTATAAAACATTTTGGTTTTTAAGTGGTTAGCTTGCTTTTGCATATTTAGGATTTCTGGTTTAGCCAAGGGAATAAGAAAATTTCCTCCTGCTCCTCTGATTATGTTGCTTACAGTCATGTATAATTAGAATGTAGCCAGTCTTAGCTGAGTATGTGAGTAAAAGGCTCCTAATTTCTTTTTCAGAATGAAGAGTGAAGTACATCCTTTGACAAGTTACCACTGAGACTTGTTTTCAAACACTTTGCAAAATTTTTTGCCATCCATTGCTTTGCTACATCTCATCTTTGATAAAGTTAATATTTTTCTAAGTTGTTATATAGTCATTATCTCAAACAAAGTTTCAAGAAGTTATTTATATTATTTGACATATAAATGGGCAACTTTTGGCAATTTTACCAATGATCTTTTCTCCTGGATGAAGTCTTTACTACTCCAAATGAAGGAATTTAAAGTCTCAAGAGATTATCATTCCTGATACAGCTTTGAAAATATAGCTGTTATCAAAAAATTCCCATCAGGTACTTCAACTTCCTTCAAGGTCATCTAAGTAAAAACACAGGAAACCCCTCTAGAAAAGTCAGGATAACCTTGGCTTTGGTGAAAGAAAATGCTGTACAAGATTTCAACATCTCTTTTGTATAAGAAAATAAAATCTGCGTGCTGATTTTCAGTTTCACTCCATTTGAACCACAGGATTTTGTGACATTGTTATTTATAACTACAATATTGTCAGCTATATATTTATGTATATAATTATCCATGCTTTTTTTTAGATTAACTCTCTGTAAATACAGCTTTAAAAATGTATTAAAACATCATTAACCTACTAACATTTTAAAGTCAGGGTTATCCTAGCAACATATCATCACATATGCTTTTTTCCTTGTTTTTTTTACAAATATATTGTCTATAATTTATTTCTTGATGGAAAAAAATTCCCTGTAAGTAAAATATTATTAACCTTCAGGGTCTAGACAACAAGAGTAGAACAGAGAACTTCAGGAGATGATGCCTGTAAAACATCCTTACTGTTAATATATACGCACCTGTTAAGACTGTAAGATTGAATTTCACATGTTGACTACCAGTGAAGTTGATGGGACTGCAAGAAAAGACTTATTTTGGGTAATTTCATCTTCAGAAATTGCTCCATGATCTTTGACAATTATGTGTCACTGCTCTGCTGAGACTTGTGTCTGACCTGCATGGATGGTTATTTGCTTAGGGCCTTGTCAGAGGGATCTGTGCCAGAACAGAGATCTGGGTTTGGAAGGGTTCATGTGTCAAGAAGTCTGCATGTCTTACGTTGCTCCATTTCTCTCTGAGGGTTGTTTTGTTTTACTCTACTTTAAAAGCAGAGTCAATTTAGAGCAAAATTCTGCTTTGCTGGTGTGACTGGAATTGTGGTGCTGGTGAGTGCAAAGCGTTTGTAAACAGACTTGCAGAGGGCAGCACTCCCTGCTATCACAGCATAACCTGGCTGCCATCCCACAATAATCTAGTTTCCTCAATCTCCCACCTTCTTATTGGTGCAGCATCAGAACTGCATTCCTAAGTGTAGAAGAAAACTCTTGCTAGCCAAAAACCTCTCTATTGCCATTGAGAGGCAAACACTTTTCTGTAATACAGCCTGTTGTGTGCTGAGACTGCAATCTCTCTCTCATAAAGGTTTCCAGGGAGCTTTGGACTGGATGGAAACTTGTGGCAGTATCACAGATACATTTGTTCCCAGCACTCCATGCCCAATCCATTCTTTCTATTGCTCGTGTCAACACACGGGTTCAGTGATGCTGTGGCTGTGCAGTTAGCGCCACCAGTTTCCAGGACAATAACAGGATCAGGACGATGTCTGTTTGTGGGTGTTTGCTGGTTTTTGTGGAGGAAGATGGGCCTGCCCCAGGTCTCTCCCTTGAACAGAGGTCGCTTGAATGGGCAGTGACAGGCTTGTCTTGACTGTCTCCTGGAGAGATGCCACCTGGAAGAAGCAGTTCCCTGTTAGGATGAGACCCTGTGGAACGGAACGGGCTTCCCGGTCTCTCCCTTGCGGAATTGTCCCTAAAGTAAGCTGTGACAAATTCACCTCAATTGTCCATGGAAAGGAAAATACAGTTCTTTCAGTTATAGGATGACCCCATCATGCTTTGGAGCACATGCAAATCCCTTGTAACCCATTGGTTCCCCCCCTGGGTACCACCCCCGCTCTCCCCCATAAAAGAGGGGCTCCTGGATGGCTAGGGAGGGGAGTAGTCATCCCTGGCCCCCTTTGCAGAGTGCCTGACAATAAAGCTATCTCTGTGGAATTGCTACACGGTGCTCCTGTCTCTCTTCCCTGCATCAGCCTGGGGTTACCTTGCAAGGCAGAGCTGAAATCACTGCTAAGAGCTGATCACTTACAGCCACAGGCTGTTCCCTTGCTGAGGTACCCCAGAGGCCAGAGGGCTGCCCGAGACCCCTAGGAAGCTGTCCCCTTGCGGGACCTCTCTAGGAAGACCGCGGCGCCTGGGTCTGCGCTCCAGACCCCAACGGCTGCCGAAACAGGTTTTCATTTAGCGCCTTCTACAGCAATAAATCCCATAATGTTTAGGTGGCCTCTGTCCAGAATTACTGAGTATTTTATAATGATGACAAAGTAGAGTCAAGACACAGATTCTTTATTGTGGTGAAAAAATTAGCACTTAGGTAACAAATATACACCACTGTGCCCTCAAACTCCCTGATTTAGGAAATTTAGTACCTGATTAATGTTTTAAATATGTGGGATATATTTGATCAAAGTTGGGGTGTAAAATGTTCATTGAAATGTTTTGAAAGGATTACAGTAAGAAAGCTTTTGACAGGAGCTTTTTATTTTGGGATCAATATTTTAAATGAATGCATTGAAAGCAGTGTTTCTGTCAGTGCAGCAGTGTGTTAAACAGGCAAGCAATATTCTGTGTTAGGTAACATTTCAGACTCTGATTACAGAAAGCTCAGGAAAATATACTGTGGTAACCCACATTTCCTTTTAGATGCTGCCACTTGGGCACTGTAAAACATCCACAGTGGGGAGGAAGAATGTGGTGCTTACTTTGAAAATTCTCAGACAGAAGATGCTCTGGTTTGTATACGTCTGGAAAACCACATAATTCCCTGAAGTGTTTTCTGTCTCAAATAGAAACATTATTTCTTCCTGAGGAGTGGCCTGGTTTTCAGCATGGAAAAGGAAAACAGGTTGGAAAGTACTCAGACTAAAAACAATGACATGCAAAACTTGTTGATCAGCATCTCCCTGTTTAGGAGGATGGCCCTTCCTCCTTGAAGGGCAGGAGGGTTACATTCTGCTACAGGAGCCAAATTGTCCCCTCCCTCTGTGCGTTGAAGAAGTTAGGTTCAGATCTAAAATATTTAACTCTATTGCCTGTGTGTAATGTTAATTTGGAGCATCAGTCCAGTAGGTGAGAGTGGCAGTTTGCATTCAGGGAGGACCATGGCAGCTTATTCCATCCAAGCCCTCCTGGGAGGAGAAGGACTGGAAGCACAGAGCACAGAGGTCATTGCTGATGACTCCACCACGTTCATTCCTTTTATTTTGCCACAGTTTTGTCTACATGATAATGTAATTCTTTGTTGCAAATGTAGTAGAAACCTGAAAGGAGGTTGTAGCCAGGTGGAGGTTGATCTCTTCCCCAAGGTAACAAGTGACAGGACAAGAGGAAATGCCCTCAGGTTGCACCAAAGGAGGTTTAGATTGGATATTAGGAAAAATTTCTTCACTGAAAGGGTGGTCAGGCATTGCTGCCCAGGGGAATGGTGGAATCGCTGTCCCTGGATGCATTCAAAAGCAACGGAGATGTGGTGCTTAGAGTCATAGTTTAGTGGTGGACCTGGCAGTGTTAGGTTAAAGGTTGGACTCAATGATCTTAGAGGTCTTTTCCAACCTAAATGATTCTATGATTCTAGGAAGTGCCTGACTGCAAATCGTCCTTTAACTACTCAGCTGAAAAAAGTATTTCACAAAGTACTTTTTTTTTTTTTTTTAAGACGTTTAGAAATATGCAAGAAAACCTGAGTTTTGGACCTTAATATCTTACAGATGTTGTCATTATACTTACTAAACCACATAGTTATTGTTGGAGCTCATGCTAGTGTTGCAGGAACTGCTAGACCACTTCAGTAAAGCAGGTGGAGAGAAGCTGGAATTAAACCCTCTGTTTCTTGTCCACTGGCCTGCAGGCATAGCTACATACCTCCAGTGCACTTAGAGGACTAACAATAATAACTTGCCAAATACACTTTTAATTCCTGGTGACTGAGAAGATAATTTAGAGGCCTTGCAATGGTGTTTTCCTGACATTCCACTTTATATTTTATGGAACTGTTTTTCTGTGCTAGCTTTGTGTTGTTTGCATGAGTATTTTTTAAATGCCTGGTTACGGAGCAGTGGTGAGAAGCAACTCTGTCCTCAAAATGTTCACAGCTGAAATTTTTTGTTATGATAAGGGGAAGAGTAGGGAGAGAGCAGAAGACAGAGGGGAACCTGAGAGTTCCCTGCTTAGGCACTGACTTGCAAAGATCAGACCTGGAGTCAAAATTAAATTCAAAGAGTCTCTTTTGTTGTCTTGCACATCAATAATCTATAATTAACACCCAGTATCTGTGGCTCAAAATTAGTTTAATTAGCGTAATCTTAATAGGATAGCTCTAAGTATTCATCTACATTATCAAGGGACCACCTAAATTAAGTTGATTGGTAACTGCTTATAAATTGCAAATATGTATTGGTCCTCGCTGCCCACCCTCACTTCCAAGTGGAGTCCATGTGCAGGAAAACTTCTTTCCCACAAAGCCAATCCATATCTAGGAACTGCTGCAGTCAATACATTGACAGCACATGGCATGTGCAAATAGGTAAGGATAAAAAACTAGTCAGATTTGTTTTCAGGAAAATTACAAACTCTCCTGGTTGATAGAGCGCTGTTGCTGTTCTCCTCACTTCTCGGGGCCCATCTAATTTTCTCACAAGTTCAGCTCCCTGTTATCAGTAGAATGGACAAGAATTTTAACACTGAGATAAACATTATACGTAAATGCATTTCTGCTTCCAAATCCATAAATGACAGTGTTTAGTCTTCTCTGGGCCAGAGTGTAAGGCGCTAGAATAAGGCCAATGCCATTATTATGTATCTTTAAGTTTCCTGAACCAGTTCAATATCCACTCTGAATACCCCTGTTGGAAACACCACTGACTGGTCACCTCTGAGCTGAGGCTTGTTGTTGTTATGACAGAGCTTCCTAAGATGTGACAGCAGAGGAGGGGACATTATTAGGGAGAAATCTCCTCTGCTCCTGAAGAGGTGCTCCCCGTGGGGGAGGTGAGCATGAGTGAATGCTTGGGGCACGGGGTTTCTCTCTCCCTGTTCATTTGGTCACGTGTACCCAAAATCCTGTCTCCTGTTGGTCACTTTGAATGTAGCCCACGGGAATCCTGTTCTTAGGGGGGTGTCCACGGCACTCGGAGAGAGTTGTTCTAGAGCTGTTCTTGGGGGCAGTCGCTGTCGGAGTCCCTGCTGGGCTCTGGCCATGTGCGGCAAAGGGGAATAAAATCTGAAAACATCTATCAAATATCATTTGCTTGATTCTTCCATGGGCCAAGGCTGTCTCCCAGGGAAGGTTGCAGCAACCCCACTGCAACATGCTCCCATTTCCTTTGATAGAAAGAGGGAGGACATAAACTCATCAGGCCACCAGAGAAACAAGACTTCTTGAGTCCTTCTGGGCTCTGTGTAAGGGCCAGAGATCAGCAAATGGCAGGGAAATATCCTGGGTTCCTGAGGCTGGAGGGATGAGCTCTGGGCTAGCTTCCACAAGGAAAGGAAATTCCAGCTGGCTGGGGAATTCTTGGCATGAGCACAGGGGTGTGGAAGCGAGGCTGTGAGCTTCTTCCCTAGCACATAGTTCCCCTTTTCTATTAGACCATGGTACAGCTCCAAGAACTTTGAGCACTATTAACTCCTTCATGCTGCCAGAAACAATACCAGGAGTAGTTAATCAAGAGCGTGAAAGGGGAAAACCTGTGTGTAATAAAAATGCAAACCAGGATGTATAAACAATATTTTCAATAGCAAGGTCATTCAAATATTTCCATTTCTTTCTTATTTATTTATTCTAGGTAACTATTCCTTCTTTGCCTTGCTGCATACGGAAGATTAGATATTTTGTGTTCTTGAACCCTCGTGGTTGATTTAACCATTTGGAGACATAATGACAATGAAATTGGGTAAAAATCCCATAAACCATCAGAATTACACATCTAGAAGCACATGGAGTTGAGAGTCAATACTTCTGCTGCAACAAAGATGAAGAGCACATTGCTGTTTTCATTTGGTCATAATGACTTTCCAAATTGCTGACATGCAGTGGTATGAAAAGCATTCCTACAGCTCTTAATGTGAAATCAAAAGGTCTTTTTTCTATCAAGTTATTTCTCATATATATTTTTTCCCCACATTCATGCTTCCAAGAAGTAATGAAATCAATTTTGTATACTCCAAAGTTGATTTTTATGCCTTATTGCCAGGGATCAATCAGTATTTTGTCTCCAGCTATAGAATGTCCAGATTTTGGGTTATTAGAGTTATCAAGCAGTTTGAACTTATTTGTACTTGTGCTCCAGAGGTCTTAGAGAAGCAGAAAGAAGTTGTTTATAGAGAAGCAGATTTAAAAATAAAAAAGAGAAATACACAAATTTCCTGTCTTTCTCTTTTCTTTTCTTTTTTTTTTTGTCTATCTCTAAACACTAGTTATGAAATGACCGCTTTACAGGTGGTACCAAATGCACAGTGCCAGCCACACCTTTTCCTACCCCAGGCCAACAAACCCTGTTTGTACTGACAGCAAGGTGAGGTATGGAGCCACTTGGTCCATGTTCACTTGGCCAGAGCTGCTCGGACCTTGCTGAGGCCTTAGGGCCACCTGAGACTTGCTGTCACGGCCTGCTCGCTCCTGGCGTGGGGAACCTCAGCTGATCCACTATAGGGAAATGCTCACGGGGCTTTTTCTTTGCAGTGATGTTGTTGTTCCTTCTGCAGAGTTCATCTACCTTTTTGTTGTAATTCCTCCTTTACTGGTGCATGACCGACAGGAACAGAGTCACGAGGTCAGTTTTTTCATTAATTTCTATTCATTTCTTGAAGTCCTTAAATATCTGCGACCTGTTTGTGCAGCAGGGGACACACAACTGTCCTTCCAAGGAAGCAGTCAGGCAGACTTTAGAGAGGTAAATGCAACAGGAAATGTTAGTGAGTTTCACTGAAGCATTAGAAGTGTTTTGGCACAATATCCAGGATATTTGTATTGACCTGTGTAACACTGCTGCAAAAAACTCCCTGCATCTTCCACCATACTCAGAAACACCTGACAACACTTCCCCCCCTCCCCCCCGCCCCCCAAATGTTTTGAGATGTGTTCATTTAGAGATTTTTATCAGGTATTCCTACCATCAGGGAGGCCATAAACAGATTTGGAAAAACTGTAGCACTTTTTAATGTACATTTTCTCAAGTCTTGGCAAAAATAAATTGATTGAAAAGGCATTCAGTAAAGTGCTCCAGGTTTCCATATTCAGAATTCAACAAAATGCTTCAAAACTGTAAAAAATAAACCAGACAATAATAGGCTAGTAAAAATGAAAACAAGGGAGGGAGTTCAGTAATGGAGCATCACTTTTTCATTTTTTTTACAATTAGTCGAAAGTTTCCATGTTAAAAAGGTTTTCTATTCGACTTTTATGATAGTGATTTTATCCTTGCTGGGATAACCCTGACTGCTATTCACTGAAGTAGTACCAGGCTGCAGGAATACCCATGCACCCTACAGTGAATGCATTTATTTCTCATGCATATTCCTGTTTAGAGACGGAGAAAAAAACACAAAAATTAAAGTACAAATCCTATCAGAAAAGAGGTTTTGTGAGAGATACAGAAAACTTAATAAAACTAAAAAAAGTCTACTTACTAGTTTTAAAACCAGATGTGATAGGCCCCTATGAAATCATTTCCTACTGCTATCATGCTGATTAGCTGCACAGACTGTGTTACTGGTCTCTTGAACAGATGGTCTATACTTCTCTTGCAAACTCCAGTTACTGTATGACAGAGGCATTTAATTTTGAAGTCCTTTAAAAAAAATAGTCCTGTTTTAGATTTACTTCTTGATGAAGATTCACATATTTTACTACAGAGTAATATTTCTCCAAAGCTTAAATCCCTCCCACTTTATTTCTGGAACGGTTCACAGGTTTAGGCTCCAGCTTTTGCTGTGTTATACTGGTCTGGCTCCTTGCTCCAAGGGCTTTATTTTCTGTCCAGTGCCTGCTACACTCCACCCATCTGCCTGTGTGATTGAAGGAAAGCAGCATTAAGCAATCTTTGCTTACGACAGCATCTTCCAGAAGAGCTCAGGTACTTTCAAACCCTCTGCATTTGTTTCCTTGGGTAAGAAAACAACTAGTGTTTCAATGACTGTCTTGAGAACTTCTAGGTAAATATGAACAGTTGCATGAACCAACTTTATCACCATGGCCAGTCTTAGTCTGACACAATGCAGCAATCAAGTACAGAATACACAGCTCTTTCCCATCTGTCTTTACGTAGCATAGAGTACGTAAAGCCTCCCTGGAAGGGAGGCTTATGCATATATACACATAAGTACATTGAAATGCTTCCTGTCAGTATAAGACAGAACTGTAACTACTATAATGCTGCAAATTGCACTGAACATTTTATGAACTCAGAGTTTATGTTACTGTTTAGTTTTGTTTTGCTTTTCTGCCATGTGTTTTCTTAGAAAGACCTCCAACTGACTATGTATCAACTGAGTTCTAAGTTAACAACTTTACTGCCTTATTTTATATTTCTAAAAATTATGTTGGAGAATTTAGTACCTGTGAAACTCTAATAGTTTTAGGGCTAAATTCAATATAAGGATCTATAGCAGCACAGCTAGCACACACCATGACAGATGGATAAAGAAGCTGCAACTCCATTCATTGGGAAGGAGTTGCATAAGTCAAACCTGAGTACAAAAACTGTGAGTTTCTGGTAAACATACAGACAGGCACAATCCCATATGCACTTCAGGGCTCATCTGAGCACTCTTGCAGCTGCTCCACATGGGGAGGGATGCTTGGTCCCTTCCTCACAGGTAAAATTCAGAGAAGCAGCTTTCTAGACATAGGGACCTCAGCTGACACAAGGAAGTATAAATAATGTCTCTCTCCAAATGACTGCAAAGCTTGACTACAGCCTTAGTTCAGACCCCAGAGCTCCCTCACCTACCACCTTCACTTCAGCATCACTGCATTTTCTGTCCATGCTTGTGGACAAAAAAACGAGTGGCAGATTGGACAGGCATATTATTTGCATGTCTGAGATCATCAAGCCTTCATGGAACTGACATAATGAAACATTAATTCATACCCTATGAAATTTTTTTGCAGCTGACATTAAATTGATCCTGAGTGTCTGGTCATTTCTGCTTGAAGGAGTTGTATTTTACACTTCTTGCTGAGCATATAATGAAATGTAAATTCCCTGACTCACCATGCATGAAAATGGCTTACACAAAGGATTTTTTCTTTCTCTGTCATATAATTAACAAACCCAGGTCTCTGCTTGCTCTTTCAGCTGATTTAGCACCCTCTCTCTCAGGAGAGGAGAGCAGGGAATATATCTTTCTTACATAATTTTTGTTACATTCTGAACCATCCTCTTAGCATCCTTCCTGGGTTTAATTTTTGATTGAGATAAGCCATTTGAGACAGGTCTGAAGACAAATTCCTGCTGACCCCAGAGCCTAGGGAGCCTATAAGGAACATCTTGATCTTCATTTTGGTGTCCTGCAAGCACTTCTCTCAGAAAGGGTGCTTAGGCAGTGATTGCAGGAGTTGTAAGTTGCTTCGCATATTTTTTCACAGAAATAAATGACATAGCTCTATTGTGTTTCTTTTCCCCTTTGCTACCAATTTACAACCTTTTCCTATAAATCTGTGAAATCTTTATCAGGTAAATGGTCATGTCTGTTCTGCAGCAGAGGATCTGTCTGTAATTATAATCTGTGAGAAATTATATGGACTATTTGGAGGCTAAAATATTTTTTTCTATGGAGAGAAGCTCAGGGAATAGATGTGCCTGTTATTTTCTCTACAGTGGCTCTTGTACGCTCTTTGGCATCACGGCTGCTCTCTGTTCCTCTCCGCAGTTTCAGTTGTAGAGAGAGGACCTTATGAATTGTTATTAATTAACAGTTCCACACATAAATTAGCACCTCTATCATAGGCATGCAGAGAAGCTGCTGNAACATTGAAACATAAGCATTTTTAATACTGTCTGGAGGAGGACCACGAATCTGCCTGCTATGGGATTGATCAAATTAATTTTTTGATAAATATCAGGCAGTTGGACTGCCAATAGTCAAAAATAGTACTCAGGGAAGAAAGTAATCTGGTTGTAGAAGAAACATCCTTTATTTCATAATAATAAATGAGAAGAGGAGAGGTTACATCTCTTCCCTTGCGGTGCCTCCCAGGACTCTGTGCCTTCCAGTCTCAGGGGATGAACATTTGCTCAGTGAATTTGTGTGAAATTTTGAACTCTGGCTGCAAGAAGTCTTTTAATTTAATGTATATTTAGACCAGGGAATGGTGCCTCTTTTCTTATGGGGACAATCTTGCTGTATGAGAGGAAATGGCACCTATAAATTTAACCTTCCTAACCTGTAAATCTCATCACAAATGGGCAAAAAGTTTACATCATGTTCCTTTTCAAGTNGTCCAAATGTGAGCAGTTCCTTCCTACATCTTCTGCCAGGCCAAGCAAATGGATATATATATATATTCACCTCTGAGACAAAGGAATATTCCATGTTAATGGGAAAGTAAGTTATACTGCCAGAACATGTCATCTTCAACAAAAATCACATTTTCTGGCCCTCTCAGAGCACCAAGAGCTTTCCAACTGTGTGAAGTTTACAGTCTGAAAACCTCCTAGGATGTCTAAAATAAAGAGAAGTTCATTTATTTTCATAACTCTGGGGCACAGAAGTTTTCATTTTCTCTCAANTCTTTTAATTTAATGTATATTTAGACCAGGGAATGGTGCCTCTTTTCTTATGGGGACAATCTTGCTGTATGAGAGGAAATGGCACCTATAAATTTAACCTTCCTAACCTGTAAATCTCATCACAAATGGGCAAAAAGTTTACATCATGTTCCTTTTCAAGTCCTTCAAATGAAAAACAAGTTTGTGGTTAACATATATACAATCATGAGCCCTGTGAGTTTGGCATTTACTGATGTTGAGCCAATGGCAGAACCACAAATGTACATGTAGCAACTCCTCTTACGGAAATGTCATCTCCTTCACCCTCTGAGAGCCAGAAATCCAGAAATGTTTCCATTTAGGAAAAACAGACCATCAAGTGGTGTGGTGGAACTTACCACCACAAATGGAGATCTTTGATGAAATCACATGGATGGGTCTGTTCTGATTGTGCAGGATGTAATTTGCCTGCTCCACAAATGGAAACAAAAGAAATCGGTGTCAGATGGTCCTTGCGGCCTGGTATCGCACTGTTTATTTAAATGTATCACATTGTTTATTTAAACAGATCAATGAATCTGGGGATCTACTGCACAGCTCAATTCATACTGGAAATAGAAAATGGAAGATAAATAATTCAGCAGTTGAATAGTAAAAATGCAAATTTTTCCTCTTTTTTGCCTGCTTGAGGGATGTGGTTATGCGTAAACATCTCCACTGGGACCAAGTGACTGTAGCTGGATGCAGTTTGCACNNNNTGTGCCTGTAGTTGGAGGCAGTTTGCACTGGCAGCACTAGGCCCCATCCAGAACTAATCTGTTTAACAGCTCAGTCTGAAGCCACTATCAGTACAACTCATCTAGAAAGATATTTCTCATGCATAATGATTTTAAAGTAATTATTTAAATTACTATTACTGTTCTGTTTTCCACAGAGCCTGTGGAAAGTCCAAGAGGACTTCCAGAGAAGTCCTGCTTGGCCTCCACTTACAGCCGGGAAGTTTTCTGGGAGTTCAGAATCTCCTGGCAAGAGAAAAACCTGCAAAATCTCACAGAATTTCCTGCATTCAGTGCTGTGAGTACTTCTGCCAGGTTTAATCCTACAGGTTCTTTTTTGAAACTCATTATTAATACAACTTCAGCTTCCAGGATATAGCTGACTCTCAGAGGTACAGCACTCAAAATGAGTTAAAGCTTAAACTAATTTCTTAGAAGAAATCTTGTAAAGGACATGTGAAAATTATTAGTTAGAGACTAAATTTTAGGCAGAACAGGTTCTAATTAAACTCTATTAAACCAGAAACATAATTTAGCAACACAAGTTAGTTTTGGCGAACAAATATATAAAAAAAGTTGAAAAATCACAGCACTTTTTTAGGTAATGATCAAAATATTAACCTGTTCGTCTGTGAGCAATTCATAAATAGTCTTGATGACGTATAGTGGCTTAAGTTCTGTAATTAAGCATGGGAAACACACAGCTGGATTTCAATTTTAGGGGAAATTTATACAGTTGAGAAGAATATAATCATATATCTACTTGTCTTTTTAGAGTGCCCCTCCTACTTATTTCTTTAAGGTGTAGGTTTTTTCTGTGCCAGTAATGAGGCAGAATGGACAAACCAAAAAAATTACCTGAATATTTCAGTAAATTTTTGGTGTGTAATTTCAGAAAGGGTCAGGATGCAATGGCTCCTCACCAGAGCTTTGGGGACTGCCCTATGCTAGGAGTGCAGCTGATGGAACTTTTCTACCTTTGCTTTTGTTTTATGAAAGTAACAGGCACCAAGCGTGGGTCACTCAGACAAAAGCGTGCTATTCAAATTAGAGAAAACTACCAGGCAGTTTTCTAATGATACCTTGAAGTGCTTCCTAAACCTCCATGCAGCTTTGTCAGCAAGTAGTCTCATCAAATAAACATCAAAACCCGTGAAAGCAAGGGACAGCTTGTGCCCAGTAATGAACTGAATGAGTTGGGATGAAAATTATCTGAGGCTAAGCACACTGGCCCTGAGCTGCTGTCCCATTCCACAAGGAGAACCAGGGAAATACTGCTGCAGCCCCTCAGGGCTCCTGCTCAGCTGTGAAACCTGGCTTCTGGACTGTATTGGAGGAGGTGTGTGTGCTCAGCTTTCTACTTTGTTAACGTGAGTTTGCTCCACAAAGATGCTGAATGGCAAATCTCAAAACAGGAATAACTGCTTACCTTCCTAATGGCAATCTGCCATGAGAGGTGTCCGTTGAAAGCGTGGTGAGAACAGTTTTCAGGGGACACATCATGGAACCACAATACATCAGAAGCACCAGAGACTGAGAGGAAAAAGGATCGTCTCTGTGAACACTAAACCAGCTACTTTATTATGATAAACAAGAGCTGTATCAGAGCTGTGAGCTTTGTCAAATAAGGCACACCACAAAGTTCGAGTTTTGCCCCTGCTTTTCAGTATGCTGTTTTAGTTAGGTGAATACAGGCTTAGATGGAAGTGACAGCACAGCTGGAGCCATGACAAGAGCAAGCCAGCACTGAGCTCCCCTGAGCCAGCAGGGGATCAAACTCCCTGAGGGTCAGAATGGGTAGGGGTGCTGTCAGGAACAAACACCCCACTGTGACTCTGAGCTTCAGCCTCTCTGATGGATGTCTCAGCAAGCTGGCTGCTACCAGCCTTGTCAAACATTTTTCTGCACCAACACAGAAGAACAAAAATAGCTCTCTCACTTCTTGTTAGATGTCCATGGCCAGAATATCCCTGTCCAGATTAATAAGTCATTACTAATTTAGAAAAGCATAGCTCATATATCTCTTTACATACATCCTGCTCTGCAGTGGTAGCCAAGCAGCAGGACATTTTCAAGCACAACCTGCGCAGCCTGGCTCACAGCCTGACAGAGAAACACGGGTGGTCTCCAGACACCAACTGCAGTCATGCTGACACTGCACATCCAGCTGTACTTAGAGGGACTTGGAAATGTATAATGCTATGTTAGTAAGTAAAGCCCCTAGTTAGGCTAACTTAAAGCAGCTTTTAATCTTTGCTAATGAAAATCTGCAGTTATGATCCTAAGTATTTTCCCAAATACTTCTGCAGCTTTGGGTGCAATCCAACACCCACTAACTTAAAAGAAAAATCTAACTGTAGAAGGCCACTTTTGCTGACAATCCTGTACCAGCTGCAGAGGCTAATGGGAAGAGTCCAAAATTCAGCAGGGGCTCCCCTGACCAACCTAATGTTCCCACTGTGCTTGCACAGGCCTCCTGCACACACCGTGAGCAGTGCAGAGCTGGTACTGTGCATCAAGCTGTGGCAGGGTGTCCACAGTTTTTCTTGAAGCACTGTTGTCACAGCTCAAGTGCTCCTCAGGTAGTTCTTTGTCTTCTAAAGGAACTTGAGGTTTTGCACACCCATAGCCTCAGGTTCCAGTTTCTATAGTAGTATAAGTTGCCTACCTGTAGGCTGAGAAAAGATTGATCAGATTTGTAGTGTTTTTACTCTTCTGCTTAGCTAGAGCCTCCAAGCAAAATAATCTGCAGCCTGGAGACCTGCAGACCACTGGACTTGGCACTTGAGCTTCAGATCATAAGCATCTATTTTGCCAGCACGTCTGAGTTAGAAAGAGCAAACATGGACATGACGGCTGAGGAGAATGAGAGCAGGTTAGGAAGCACTAATGACTGTTGTTCACTCCAGACTCCCCCACACCTGAGAGAACTGAGTAATGAGTTTTGACTAGAGCAACATTAATGCATTCGTGGCTTTCCTTGTTCTGTGGCCCCAGGGCTGCCTCGCCTGGAGCAGAGTGTGGCATGGGCTGCCTCTGCTGCTGCTCTGGTAATTTCCCTTACATTGGGAAGATGTCTGTGCAGTTTCTTAAGTAAGTTCAAAACTGGCAGCTGTGCAGAGTAGGCTGAGAAAGGCCAGTGGGGCTTGGAGACTGTCAGGGCAGGGACATGTTGACATGTGGGGGAGCGACTCCAGAGGGGTCCCAGTCTGGGGCTGAGCCTCTTCAATGTGAACACCGATGAGTTCCTGAGGTAAACCACTAAAGTGCCATTGTATCTTTATGTCACACTTACAGAGACAGTGACAGGGAGGAAACCTGACTTAAAACTCTTCAGGAAGACCCCACATCTGCAAGGAGACAGAACCCCTGTTTGTGCAGCAGCACTGCTGCTCCAGCCTCTGTGCTCAGTTCTGATGTAAGGTTCCAGCAGGCCAAAATAAGCCCAATTAATGAGGTCCGGGGGGCACTGTGCCTCTTGCCAGCTCCTCATTAGTGAATGGATTGCACTACAAAAGGCGAACCCCATCAGCCTGTGAAGGCACAGAGTGCTGCTGGGTCTGTTGCTGATTTACAAAGCTCAGCTGTTCTGGGTTAAGCAGTCGCATATGGGAACTTGTTGGGAGTTTCCTTCAAGTAAGCCCTAAAGTAAGTTACATCTTTACGGGAAAATGTTTAAAAATAAAACCATATGAAGAAGCATGCAGGCTGGAAGGAGAAAGATAGCTCTGTTCTTATTTTGCTGCAGCTCACTGTCTGCATCTGGTAAACAAGAAGAGAATGAAGCAACTACTAAAAGTGAAAGTATGATTTCAGGGGTGAAGAAAATGGAGATTATTCCAAACTTACCTTCAAAGATTTTTACTGATCTTAAGGGTTTTTTCTACTCTTTATGGGCAACAGAACTATAGTTTTTTTCCTTTATTTATGTTTCTCCAGTTGTGAGAAATTATTATAGTAGGGGCAGGCAGTGGAAATAGCATAAGCTGTAGTTATCATCACTCTCCAGAGACCATGAGTATTTCAGTATTTGGTTTTCATCTCTGCTAGATCAGAGGAGATCCTTCATGTGGGATGGTGATTCCAACAAGGTCATGGCTTTGAAGAAATGTTTCAGTGCAAATGTAATATTTTTTTGACTACTAGAAAAATATCGCATAGAAATGTGACTTGAGCACATCTACACTGTAGGAGAGAATCTGTGATGCAGGGCCCATAGTAGAGTCCATCATATGTGAACTGTATGTGAAGGACATCAATTCATACAGTTTGCTCTGACCCTGGTGCTGAGGCAGCAGTGAGTGATTTTTGCTGAGTCTTTAGTTAGGAAATTCAGTTACAGTTTACAGCGGAGTTGACAGAGGCCTCTCAGGAATGATGGGCTTGTGGTCCATGGAAAATTGTTTAATAGTGGCAGATAAGCTGGAAAAGAAATGCCTTCTACTGGGGAGGCCCAGACTTTCCCTTTCTATAGCCTAATTTCCCATCTTTCACACCTCTGTGTTGCTGTGGGGTCCCAGAAACCTTTCCAGAGACAGATATGCCCGTGGAAATAATCAGGAAGCGATTTCTGATGATGTTCATGGATGTTCTTTATTTTTCCTCCTAGCCTCTCAGCATGGGGGCCTGAACAAGACTGAGAGCCCATGGGAAGAACCACCGAGTTTCCTGGGGAGGGGGACAGGTAAAGGCCAATGAGGACAGGACTAGATTACATGTGACCAGAGAGGAGGGAAAACCTGTACGTCCCAACCACTCCAGGGCCCCTTCTTCCAAGGGGAAGGGGGGGTGAGCCCCAACAACTCTAAGTGAAGGTCCATGAATATTACCTCACAGTGTGAAAAATTAATATTACCTACTTATAGCCTCTGTTCTTTTCCAGTGTGTTTTGCCACAAGATACGGAGTATTTTCAAAATCAACAAGAGTAAAGGAAAACATTTTGAGGAGTTGGCAGAAACATGCTAACAGTTTAGCAGGAAGCTGAACACTATTTCCATGGAAGTGTATAAACTGAGATACTTTTATAAGTAGGAGGAAATGAAGCTTAAGTTTTGTGGTTTTTAAAAATAAGTTACTCTATCTACCACATATTGCATAAAATAAAAAGTCAAGGGAGCTAAAGTCACTCACATATGCACAAACTGGCACACACAATTTCATCTATAACTATCATATAGAGAATTGATACATTCATTGGTAGGTAAATGGTGTCATTGTGCTTTATGTTTGTATGGCTTAGTGGTCCTATTTTTAAATTCTGTCTTGTATTTTGAAAAACTTCACTTTATTAATTAAGTCTTTGTCCATTGAAACCTGACTATTTTCCAGTCTTTCTCTGAAATCTAATTTAAACAAGACTCATAAGTGCAGTAGAGCTATCACTCTCCAAATATTTGCCAAAAATCTGCACTTATTGTACAGAAGCAGCAGAATATATTCTTCATTTTGAAAATGAAAATCAATAGGATTTTATCAGGAACAGGTGGCTCTGGAAAAGACACCTGAGAACTTAAAGCTTTTTATATGTAATTGATGGATACCATTTCATGGAAATTAATTATAAATGGAAGAAAATATGAACAACTTCAATATTTTAATCTTGTTGATGATCAAGGGCATTTTAAAACTTTTACTCATTGGAATAAATACAAATTTTAAACAGCAGAACTTTCTGAACACAAACTTGAAGCTCTTGTAAACTGAAGCTCTCACTCCTCTAAGTTAAATTTCTATTTATTTTTGCAAGTGTTTTCTAAAGGATTTTGTGAAAGGTGAAAAGAATTGCTGAGATCACATTTGTAGTAAAAATGGAGAGGTACAAAATAGGTTTATATAAGCTGATGCTACCTTAATGTTTTTTGGGTATTCATTTAAAAAAATTTCTAAAAAAATTTATTCATTTTCCTAGGAAAAAATATCCCATCTAGAGTCATGTATACAAACACCAAAAGGTGATAATTTCCCCCCCATGTGATAAACACTCGGCATAAGAAATACTTAATATTTTTAAACATAAACCATAATTAATATTTTATGCTTGACAGAATGGGCTCAGCACTTAGGTGCCAAATGACTCACACCAAAATCCTTTCAGCTGCAAAGGCTTCATTCATTTTCATACCTGCAAGAGCCTGAAGAGAGAGGCAAGGTTTGAGGTTTCAGTTCCCTCAGAAGTGAGACAGTTGTAAACAGAGACACCAAAACTAGTCTCTTTCTACTGAAAATGCAGCTTCCTCTGTCCAGTGTTTGTTTGCATCTCCCAGATGTTTTCTAAGGACACGAGCTCTGTCCCTGCATGGCCTCTCAAGGGTTCTGCTGGGCCTTACCAGTGTCCTCCAGCCAGGAGACAAAGATGTGCATTCAAACACTGGACCTTCCCTCTGGCACAGGGAGTTACCACAGTAATTCCTTAGAAAAGCAGCTCTTTAGCACAACTCAGACTTGGGAAGACTTGAACTCCTCTCTCTGTGCCTGGGAGTACTGCCTGCTCCTCACTGAAACGCACAGCAGGCAAAGGAAGGATTCACAGAGTGTTGTGTGTATGCACAAACACACCTGATATTCTGCTTAACAAGTTTCTGGTTTGTTGTGGAGGTCAACCCCCTGGGGGGATGGATCTTGGGAGTGGGAACATGGGTCAGGTTACACGGGGCTTCCAGGCTCCCTGATGCTGCTGTACCTAAATCCTGTTCCTCATTGGTCGTTTCAAATGTAACCCCACCCTGGTAATGCTGTACTTAGGGGGTGTTCAGATGATTCTAGAGAGCTCTTGGAACAGTCTGTGCTAGGCCCAGCCACGAGGCTGTGAGAAAATAAAGAACATCTCTGAATATCTACAAAGAATATCGTCCTCTGATTCTTTCTACGGGCCAAGCTGTCTCCCAGGGAAGGTTGTGGCTTCCCCACCGCAACAGTTTATGGCTCTGATGCACTGCTGGAGTAAATGTTAAAATACAAGAGGAAAATCTTTAGAAATAAGGCCCAGTAGAACAGGCCCAGTAGAAAAGCCAACAACTCACATCTAACTCAAGGCATCTGCCCAAAGTATGGAACAAAAAGGGCACAGAAGGAAAAATTCTTGTTAAGACAGAGAAAGAGATCTTTTGTCCTTAGGACTAGGACAATTTGCTTTTGTCCTTAGGACTATCCCCTTCTCATGCCATAGCCCATGTCCCAACACCATGACATTTCTCACACTATTCCTGAGGCAATGGGACACTCACCTCATCTGAGGCTTCTCAGTATTACTCTAGTCTTAATTGCTTAATTGGACTTCAGTCCCAATGCTGACATTCACTTTCTGTGCACCTGCATAAACAATTTCAATAGAGCTGAATCCAAGTTCAATTGTCTTTATTGCCATCACAGAGAGCTTTTGCATTTTCATTTTCATGAAATATAGGTTACAGAAATATTGTCATACTTATACTAAAGTCATAACAACTCTCTCGCTCTTTGACTTAATATCACATTGGTAAAGAGCATCCATGACCATACATTTCACTGGCAGATTCTTCACTTATACATGAGTCTTCCACAATTTTACTCCAGGATTCACATTCAATGTTTGTTTTTCAAAGTCTGTTCTGCCAAGTTCTTTTCCTTCTTACTTGGATGTTTGCCTCCAGCCTGCTGACCTGTACTTCTACATGCATTTTTTCTACACCATAAAATGCACTGGACTCAGGAGCCAGTACATCAGCTTTTACACAAATATCTTTATTCCCTCCTAGCCCTTTTCACATAGTGTTGCTGCTCTGACAGTTATGAAAGGTTAAGCATTATGACAACACAGGTATCAAGCAGAAATATTAAACAGCCTATTGTCTGCTCATGCACTCACTAATTATACATAACATGGGGACTTTTTACGTAACAGCTATGCTTCACTAATCCCTGTTCAGCATTTCAGGGAGAGCGGAGAGCAAATCCTGTACAGACCAGTGGATTTCTTAGGGTTTAGGTTGTCATGCACTCAGTCATGGTGCCTCAAAGACTTCAGGCAGTTTGCCCATTCTTTAGAGATCCAGGGACAGATGTGATGATAAATTTTGAAACTTTACGCACAGTTTTTATGCTTCAAAGCAGCCTGGAAAACATTTTCTGGGTGCTGGGGTTACAGAGCACTGCTGGGCTGTGCTGGCAGCCAGTTCGAGTTGGCTATTCCTGTCCACTGGAGATCCAGGAGTCTCTATTCGGAAAAAAATGGCACAAGTGTTTTGTTCAGGTACATTCAAGGCAATGTGTTTAAACCTGATCAGATCTAGGGACTTAAAGACAGATTGGCTTAATCATGAGTTTAATGACTCAGAGTACCAAGGTGATGGGTAATCTGTCTTTCAAAATAGTGGTCTGGGAGCAGATTGTAGATCAACCAGGATAAAAATTTAGTGGTGAAGCAAGAAAGTAACTATCTTCAGGTGACACTGTGACATTGATTCCTGGGGCAAAGATGGAGTGCAGAAACAAGAAATACTGCAGCCTGGTGATTTCTGTAGACATAGGTCCAATATGTGCAGCAGTTTCTAATCTGTTATGGGGAAAGCAGATCCTTAAGAAGAAAGTGTGAATCACGGAGATTATGGAGTCAGCAGATCAGTAGAAGAAGCTCCAGGCTTAAAAAAAGATGAAACTATAAAAAGAGCAGTGGTATGTAGCATACAGGCAGATGCAATGATTAAAATAAGGACAACAAATCTGTCTAAAGGACATTCCTGTCACTGAGCAGCAAATACAACCATTTTTTGGGAAGGTTTCCTCAGTTTAAATATTACATCTAACTGGAGCAGGAATGGCCAGGAGCAGTAAGATACAACAAAAATGTGTGAAAGAGGCACAATCATGCCCTGTGAAGCTGTGTGGCTCCGGTAGTCCATGAGTGGTTAATGACAGAGAGAGATGCTCCTACTCAAAGGAAATCCAGGGAAGCCTGGCACTGGCACCTTCCTGGATGCTTGTTTTTCTATATGACAGAGTGTGTGTGACACTGGGGATGCAAACAGGGAGCTGCAGTGCTGATAGTCTCCCTGGGAATATCTGCCCAGCCCAGGTTCAGGTGCCTGAGGGAGCGGTGCACATGTTCAGGCTTGGTGTTCTTTGCCCAAATAAAACAGTGTGATCCTCTGAGAGCAAATTCTGCTCAAGAGAGACAACTTTATGGTTAAAATAAACTTTTTAACTTTATGGTTAAAAAATAAAACTTACGTTTAAAGAAAATGTAAATATTAAACCTTCGTGGGCTCTATAAAGATGTGCTGGAGGACAAAGGAAAAGTAAGTAGAGTCTTCTAGCATGATATTCTCTAGGCAAACTATGTTGCTGTGGTTTGGTGATAGTTTTATAACTATGTCCTTGTAGCCATTTTGAGTACCTGGAAGCATAAAATAATAGCAGCAGCAATAAATCACCCATTAACTGACTGGAAAATGCTGGGTGTTTGTGTTTTTCAATGGTTTGTAAGTAGATATCATGATATTATTATTATTATTATTATTTTGCGATCTTTTAATTTTGATTTAATTCTTGCACTAAAAGAAATTATTTCCACATAGGAATAGTCTAAAAAATAGCAGACTGTCTATGCTATTTACCCTTTATTAGGATTAGTTTTAATTTACTCCCTACACTAGGAACATTGCCAAACAGTGTGACAGCACCTCCTAGGCTTACCTCCCCAGAACTTCAGACATTTCACATTAAGATAACAGGAGCCTGCTTTAGGTTAAGATTGATACAAAATACATTTTAAAAACTGCTTTTCTGCTAAAGGTCTGTAATTGTCACAGCTCTAATCTCCATTTCCACCTTGTTTTCTATTTCTTTGAGAGAGCACTTTTCTTTCCTAGAAAACTTTACTGGTTCTTCTGTTTCTTTCACTTAATTTTTATCATGCTGTTTTTCAATAGATTTTGTATCTTTTAAAACACTGTGGAGAGACTTAGTCTTTCCTACTATGCTTTATGAACTATTTAAACATGCAAACTGAATTTGTTTGAAGTGAAATGTCACTGAACTAGCTAAAAATGTATTCTTAATAATCTGTGAGATGTCTCACCACTCTGTCCAGGTCTGAAACATTTTAGACCAGTGCTGAGCTGTATGAATTATAGCTCATATAAGTTATTAGCTTATAGCTCTTATAAGTTATAAGCTCATTATGAGTTATTTTTTTCATGTTTTGGGAACTGTATAATCTTAGGCTACTCTGAGCTGCTACTGAAGTAGGCTGACAATAAGATTAGAGAGATAAAATTCTATCTAGAGAGACTTTGACAGGCTTGAGAGAAGAGAAAACCTTATGAAGTTCAATAAGGGGGACTGTCTTTAAACTGAAGGAGGGTGGATTTAAATACAATATTAGGAAGAAATTCTTCCCTGTGAGGGTGGTGAGGCACTGGCAAAGATGGCTCAGAGAAGATGGAAGTGTCCAAGGCCAGATTGGACAAGGCTTTGAGCAACCTGGTCTAGTGGAAGGTGTCCCTGCCCATGGCAGGGTGTTGGAACAAGAGGATCTTTATGATCCCTTCCAACAGAGACCATTCTAAAATTCTGTGATTTCCAGACAAACTGGAGCCAGGCAATGGATATTTTCTGAATTAAACAAGCTTATTAATGGCCAGTTAAAACTCTCTGAATTCTGACTGTAGGATGTCATAAGAAGAAACAACTATTGAGATGCCCATGCTAGCTAACGAAATAAATTAAAAAAGTTAACCAGTCTCCCAATCGTTATGATATCTGCTTAGTGTTTTTTTCTTCTCTCATGAGGAAGTTGCTTAGTGAGCATGTCTGGCTCTAGAGAGAAAAGCAAGACCTAAGGAGGGAGGATGTTAAGAAGAGGACTTGGTCTTTATTAAGTAGTGGGGAACTACTACTAACAATAGCATTGTTATTGTTCTGAAGTATTAAAAGGTTTTTGGAAAAAGTTAAAAATACAATATTAAAAGATGATAGCGTTCTTTGATAGCTTTGCTTAAAAGGAAAGAAAAACTCAGAAGATATGGAGGAACAACTAGGGAAGATAGAACACAATATCTGGAAAATGAAAAAGTAGAAGTCAGGGTGAAAAAGAAAACAAAAGGTAAGAAACAAAGATTTTATAGTCATTTGTGTTCAGCTTGTCTGCAATAATCCCAGCAGAAAATCCCAGGAGCAATTTTTCCAGCAGATTAATGCAAATCCTTATTTTAAACTGCTTCATTTTTCAGAGTCTTATGTTTTATTAAAGAATCCTTTTTCTGGCTATACAGCAAATAGTGCTTCCTCTAAAAGCCTACAGCATTAGCTGGAGTAATAGAAGCTGATTCCAAATAGTGTAATCCTCCCTTTGCAATTCATGATGCGTGAGAAGGAAGGTGTCTGCAACACCAGAAGGGAGTCAGTGCAGGTCTGGGGTGCACCAGGCATGGTGGGAAAGAGCAGAAGAAAAATATGGTTTTGGCTGCCATGATTATATCATTACCTAATGATCATGGCGACATTTGGTATTGCATTGAAATAGAAGTTTGGAGGAGCAGTTTTCAGGTTTGATATTCAGTAAAAACTTACTGGCGGGTGCGGGTTTCAGACAGAAATTTATTGAAGCCACGTTTCACAACTCAGTCTGCGATCCATTCCTTAAAAAAGGAATCCGATTTACCAAAGGGTGTAAGCATGAAAAAATTGTGATTTGTCTATGTCTGATTTTACTGTAATGTATTCCAAAGATCACGGCATTTTTTAAAAAGATTGTTGTTGTTTGCTCTAGGATTTCAAAACATCCAAAATAGTAAAAAAGACATTGAAAGTGCCAAACTAATGAAGAATTGAACTATTAAGCTAGAACTGTGTCAGATTTCTTCCAAACCAAGAAATGCATGTTGCCAAAGGTTTACAATAAATTCAAGATCATATATTAGATCCTTGGAAACAACTACAAGTTTCTTCTGTCTGAAGCCTGTTTTGATAGAATAAGAAATCTGGGCTGCTCTACCCCAGCCCCTCTCTACTGGCTGATATTTCAACCTATGTTTAGTTAATCAACATATCTAAACTGAAAACCAATGGCGCTGCTAAATTATATTATCAGTTCTAAAAACATATTTTCTAGATTAAAACCCAGAATTTACGCCTTGCTCCCATAGTTACTTTCTTGCAGTATCTGTGTCCATTTTGAGCGATACTTGGAAGAACACGAAGTGAACATGAGGACTGGATATCCCACCAAAATTGTGTTCAGTATGACTATAATGTTAACATTAAGGCCCAAAATCCTAATATAAGGTCCCAAATAGTAATATTAGCATTATAATGTATTAATATTACATTAAAATAGTGTATTTATGGTTCTACATTCCTCATTATGATATAAACTAAAACACCATTGGGCATGGTGGCTTTGATCTATGTCTATGCATTTTAGCAAATGGATACAGACTTTTGACCAGTCAAAACACAACAGTCTTTATTTTAAGGATAGAGAACAGACTCCAAGTGAGCTCCTTCCAGGAGCAGTTAATGCTAAACTCATAAAACTGTGAGCTTTGCAGCAGAACACACCTAAAGGTACATCACAGGGTGTTTACTTTTGCACAAGAAACAAATCATATCACACACAATATATTCTTGAAAGTAGGTTAAATGTGCTTTATACATTCACAAAAAAAAGAGCAAATGTCAAAACAACATAAATGCAGTGGTGATGATTTTTAACACAAAAATGAGATCAGACAAGTAAGTATTTTGGCGAAAATCTGTGAAAGTTTCTAAGTTGAACCAGAAGGGCGATTCTGTGCCAGTTTGAAATGTGACATATATTTCTACACCTATTTTTTTGATGGATATAGAAAGCCATATTTGACACCTTATTTAAAAGATTCCACTCTGTATGAAACAATTCTGTACTAAGTGGAAAATGGTTTAAAGTGCACACTTGACTTTTCTATTGGAACAATGATTTTAGCAGATGGCTGAAAATCCTGTGATTTCCATAACCCAAAGGCAGCTGAGGAACCATTCCACAGTTCAACATTCTTTGAAGACAATGTGAGTCCCTCCACAGATTTGGGATAACAATCAAAATTTTATTCAAATGTGAACTATGTTCATATGTCATTGATTTTAGATCCATCCATGATTTTTTTTCTCCCAATACCAATCATGGATCTCAAACTACAGAGCAGATTTCCTTTCTTATATCTCACTTCTCCCAGCCAGGTATTGACATCTTTTTTTCCCTTGTTGTCAATAGCTTCTGAGAAGTCTTCAGACACAGTTAAAAAGTCCACTGACCTCCTCAGGAAATTGCTGAACTCAGTCAGGAGAGCTTTCATACAAATGGTGAAAACAGAACACTAACACTTAAGAGTTGGATGCACCCAGTCTTGGAGAAAAAGTTTGGGCTTCCAAAGTCATAAATTTTATATGTAGAAACCCATGGAATTGAATACACCTCTGTCTCCTGTGAAGTTTTAAACTGTAAAATACTGCATAGCAGAACAGCTCTAATAAATTGTTTCCTATAAAACCTTGGGATGCAATTCTATCAACATAAATCCTATGAGTTGCTGCAATGCTGGTCACCAGTCTCTCTTGTGAGAGGTCGTAATGGAAATCGCCCTTTTGCCACTATGCAGATGAGGAAAAATCTTTCTTTAAGGCTTTTGTGAAGCAGGATATGGAATAGGCCAGCACAGGGCAGCACATGCTCTTTCAACTTTTCTAAGGATTTTCTGATATAAGAATCTCCTCTATTATAAACAAGAACGCCATTTAAATTTTTTTTTTTTTTCAAATTTGAAATCAATAGGAAGGAGTGAGTAAAAGAAATGTTTGAACCATTACTTCCCAGGAGGAAAAACATGAAAAGTATTAGGGGAAAAAATAGTTTGAAAGAGTTGTAGAGGGTTTTTTATTTACAGAGCACTTTAAATTTTTTTAAAGTTTCTTCTTTCCTATATTTGCACATGTTCCTGTTTTTTGCTTTCTCTCAACAAAAGAAAACCTATGAAAAATTAAAAGAATGATGAAAACCCCATTCTTACTATAGGAAGTATTTCCATTTCTATTTTTATGTTTTTGAAAGTGAGGAAAAAAAATGAGCACAATATCTGGTCATAAAATACTGGCATTACTAGGAATGCTGTCCACTGGTGGCAAGACACTGCTTCAACAAACATCTCACGTACTTCCCAGAGAGGTGTTGTACCCTGATTTTCAATGATAGTTGAACCTTGGCTGCTGCTGACTTTTTCTGCTTTCTTTAGCCTTGGTTACAACGTGACTTCCATGCAACATACTGTGATAATACTATGGAGAACTTTCTCATCGTTGAAGAAACATCAAAGGAATTACTGGATTTATTCTGCTGTAGTGGTGAAACCTGCCTGAAAATATCTTGGCACATATAGGAATAATTTATTTTGTTCCAGTTAACATGTGGAGCTATTTGCATTATGCTGCATATTCATTTAGCTCTCATCACTCTCATCCATTTTCCACCCTCTGTCTGAGTAGTGATTTGGTAGAAGATAGTTCCTATAGGAACATAGGAAAAAGTGATCTAGAGTAGCCATAAAAACAGGCAAGGTGGAAAATGGTTTTACCTACAGATATTGATATTTCATTGCACACTTCAATCCCTGTTGAGCAATTGCTCATAAAAAGAAAATTCTCTGGTTAAGCTGGCAAAGACTAGAAATGCCACATATTACACACCCTGGATAGCATTCCTGGCCTGGAATGCGAGTACCCATAAATTATAAATATGACACAGTAAATAGATGGCAGAAAAATCAGAGATGTGAAGATCCTATGTCCTGAAATGGAACTAAAACTGGAATTTTGTAGTGAGAGATTCCTATTGTCAGATGGAAAAAAGCAACCCTTCTAGCCCATAATTATTGCCAATATCGTGATGAGTCCTTTGACTGCATTGAGCCTTCTTTAAATTGCACTGCTACAAACAGGGATGGAACAGCACCAAAATAGTTGTTTCCTCTGCAGACAATTAATTTTGCTGTTTCTTAATAGTATAAAGTTAAGTTATGCAGTCAGTCAACTTCAGCTACTCTCATGCTGCCATTTCTTTTGCTGGGCTTGTTTATTGTCTGTGCACACAATGGTGAGTCCACACAAAATGCTCATCCCATTATTGTGCCACTTGGGCAGTTCCATTACAAATAAATAAGCATTTGCCCAGACAGATAATTTTGTAGTATGAGATGGAAATGTGACAAAAGAAACACTGAAAGAATATTTTTTTCTGAAGGTTCAGAGAGTTTCTACTTATTTTATTTTAGATCTTACATTTTAGAGGTCTAGAAAATTGCAGGAAGAAAGTTTCTAGTTTTCATGTGGTTTTTGGTGTGTTTTTGTCTTTTCGAATAGATGTTCCAAACAACATGAAGCATTATTTACTAAAGATATATGTGTCCAATAGAGCTCTACAGGATATTTTCATTCCTCCCATAATGACATCACTTCTTGGTAAGCCTTCTATATAAACACCTCTCTATTTGGAAAAACATTTATTTTTGTATTCTGTATTCTCTGCTTTTGCGCTACTTGTGAGGCAGAAGATCTTCCCTGAACAAAGCAAATTACAAAGTGTCATTGGAATGGCCAAATTCCATGGAGAAGGCCCTCAAATCACAGACTTAAAACAACCACAGAATGTTGACTAAAAAATTGCAGAAAACTACTACCTTTTCTATTCTACTCCAGAACAAGCACTGCCATGCTAAGGAAAGGTGGGAAGCAGAGAAGTGTAGCAGATTCATCCTGCCATCAGAGAGTTTCTGCCCCAGTGTTAAACCCTGTTCCACAAATGCATTACTTTTTTAAAAAAGACTTTTCTTCTCTGCTTGAGATTCAGAGTAAGATAAAGTTGAAAAGTAATCTTCTCGGGGTAAACCTAGTAATTGGGAATAAACAGTTGGGGTTTGGTAATAAAAAATTACTTGTTTGCTCACATACAGGCCTCATAAAGAAAGGCAAGGGGAGCATTTGCAAACACCTACTGGCCTTTATGCAGTCTAAAGGCTTTCTCCCTGGGTGAGTTTGAGCTCTCTTACAAAATCTTACCAGTCTAGTAGTGAGTACAGAGAGAGGTGTATGAGAACAAAAATATCTCCCAAAATCATCTTATAGAAAAAATACTAGGAAATCTTGCATGTATTACACTCCCTTTAAGAAATATGTTAGAACAGTAATCATGAAAGTAAATAGTATGTTTATTTTGCCAGGCAAATACAACTTTCAAATTCAGCTGTGTAGGTGGTACTGGTCTCTAGCTCAGTAGGTTTGAAAAATGCAAGCTATGCACTGAAAAAGATTTGTCATATTGAACATTAATTTTGATTTCATTTTGTCTTACAATCTTAAGCCAGAATTGTATTTCATGTTAGATACCTTTGAGCAGTTTTCAGACATATCATAACTACATTTTGGTAATAATGGGATTATTTGTGCAAAACCACCCCATTGCCCCATGGCAGAAGGCATTGGAGGCCATGCGCTGGAGTCCCCAGCAGCCTGCAGACATAGTAGCTCCATGCGTTCGCCTCATCCAGCAAGAGGTGGGTATTCAAAAACTTTGAGAGGGGCTCTGTAGCGGCGTGGCAGATGAGGGGTGCCGCGACCTTCCTAAAAGCGTCTCCACGGGGTCTGGAACCGCTCCGGCAAAGCCGCTGCGCTCCAGCAAGCGAGCTCGGATGCACCAATAGCTCTCGTCCTGCCCCGCTGGTTGAGCCTCCATGGCTGGGTGGCTCCCCGGAGGGAGCAGCTCAGAAGGGGTCAGGCTCTCACAGAAATGAAAGCAGGCAGCATCCATCTCAGCCAGAGAGGCAGCCAGGCACACACGCACACTCGCTGCAGGTGACAAAAGAGCCAGGAAGGATCTTTGGCATGGTGTTCTGAGAGGTTTTAATTCAGTCACCTCATCATGAAGAGGACCAGAAGCCAAAGACAAATGGGGGAGGGGTTTGGCATTTATAAAGGAGGTCTGCAGGGCAGGACCGAGAGGGGACCAGGGCAAGGGAACCAATAGGAATACTGCAGGGGAGGGACTAAGGTACGAGGGCTAACGGGGAAGCAGGGAAGGGAGAACATTCTAGGTACAGACATATAAGGGATAAAGGGGCAGGGAGAACAACAGATCAAAGGAACACTGTGTCTTAGGAGAATCCTGTCTCTCAAGCCTGGGGGAGAACTCTCTGCCACAGCCTCCAGTGGGCTGGGTGACCCCAACAGGGCTCTGCTTTCCTTGGCAATGCTGAGACTAATTTAACTTACATAGTGGATGATTTTGATTGTGAGAGAAGAGAAAGAGATCCAAAGAGTAGTCTTGAGTTTGTTTCTGAGGGATCCAATCAAGTAGTAAACCAATTTCTTTCTATGCCTAATTTGAAAGACTGTGCCATCAGATCTAGATTAGGCTGAAATAGTGATGGAGCTTCATGCTGTCTGTCCCCATTTCAGAAGAAGCTGTGCGCTCATAGACTCCTGAGACATGTGAGCCTTGACAAGGTAAAATTGGTTCATTCAAGAGCAGAGGGAAAGAGGCAAGTTAGAGAAAAGCTGTCCCTCATTGAGAACAGCATAAGCCAAAAGAAAATAATACATATCAAAAGGCAGGAAAAGATAGAGAATAACTTGGCAAGATCCAAGATAGACTCTGATTTATTATACAGATAATGTTCTTTGGCAACTTCCAGCACAATGATGAAGAAATTTTTCAGGCTGGGACATAATTTTATACCAATTTTTCAATTTGTTTAATTTTGAGCTTGGCATAGGAGCATCAGAAGGAGGACACTACTTGAAGGAGATCAATTTTATGTATGCTTTGCATCTAACAAAAAATGTACTATTTTTTACGAATTTTTATACACTTGCATGTTTCCCTTACCAAACTTTATTTTAATTATTTGTCTGTCTCAGTCAGCTTTTCTAAGCATATTTGCAAAAGATGTGTGCAGTGCATTATGCTGTGCCAGTTTCTTCCAAAGTAGCTGATGAGAAAAACTAACTTACCTAGAAATAGTGGGGTTTTTCTACTACTATTTCAATGGTCCAGTCTTCATTCCAATCTTATTGTGAAAATATATAATCATGAAGGTGTATTTTGACAGCTCTTCTGAATCTGAGTAGAGAATAATTAAAGCAAATAGCAATTAACCTGTGTTAGGGAAAGCATCGTAATGCAAGTGCTGCTTCAGGGAAATTCCTGTTGTAAAATCAAAAAGATAGACAAGGAGAAAAATAGTATTTGAGGCAAGCTGCCAGTCAAATTATTTTCAGTATGGTTGATTTAATGTTCCTTCATCTTCCTAGTCAGAGTCGTGGTTTTGAGGAACATATTAGGAGCTTGCAAGAAGCTATAAATATAGAGGATATAAAATGGAACAAAGACAACATTGCAATTTAGGATTAGAAGAATGAAATATATATATATGTATATATACACATTTACTGAAAATGAAAACAAAACTTATGTAATTAGGCTTAGTTCTGTTATTTATAAAATATGGGGTTTATGTTTTTTTAGTTAATAAATTGCTGAATACACTGTGGCACGTCACTAAAAGCTTTAAAATGGCTATACAGGGTAAAAACCGAAGTTCATAATATGCTGTCTCAAGCAATGAGTAAAAGCAGATGTCTAAGACAGACCAAACATGAAATCAGAAACTACCTCAGTCAGAAAAATGTTCTTTTTTTTCTTAATAATTCCTCACATTTTTCTTTTTTTTCTGTTCTCTCAGCTGATGTTCTCATGGACTGCATATTGCTCTGCAAGATGCAATCTGCAATAATTTAAAACACATCATGTTATATGTGAAATGATGATTTATCTTTCCCTCATCTATATAATTTCACATTTATTTTGTTGAATTGTGTCTGCCATTTAAATGACCAGTTGCCCATCTCAAAGGGGTTTTTTCTATTTCTTTAGTGAATCTTCAACTTCTGCTCCTACTCTCTGTTTTCAACTCTTTAATCCTTCTCTTTTGGCAAGGGAGATTTTGTGAGCCCTTTGGAAAGATATAAGTGGATCTTCTTTATCATAGAGTTTTTATCTCCTTCCAAAAACCAAAGAATAAAGATTCATTTATATTCTAGTTTATCTGCTTCAACTTTTCATGTCCTTTCTAATGATTTTTAAGGTATTGATATCAAATTTATTGTCTTGTAAATTTGTGCCCTTCTCAAGACGCACATTTATTATATTTTCTCTTTTTCAGCCCTCAAGTACCAAGGTGGTTTTGAGCTAGAGCTCATGAACCAGAGCCAGGTCAGTTATTGCATCACAGATAAACTTTAGAATGGCTGGAGATGGTCATGACAGATCTGCCTCTTGCAGAGACTGTTTTTCCTGATGTTTACGTTGATATGTTCTAACTATACTTAGATATTCTTATCTACTTTATACTGCACAGAATGAGAACCAAACAAACCAAACCCTTTCATAGTAGAAAGGAATTCTACCCTCTGCTAATTTGACTGTACATTTTGCTGCTAATGTCAATGGATATAAATTGCCAAATTCCAGAATTTACTTTTCCAACTCAATAGCCAATGAATAGAAGCAACAGGAAAATCACTTTTACAGACAGAGGAACAGCAAAGTGCTGTTTCCATTTGTCTTTCTTCTTGGTATGAAAAAAAATTGTCTGCACCCACAAGCACAATATTGCAGAATGTCTAGTATTGAAAATCCATACAACTTCTCCATAAAAGAACGTGGACTCTTAAGAAATTCTGGAATTGCTGGCAAGAAGAAGAGTTCCCATCTTTAATTCATCTGCCTTACTTGAGCAGTAACAGAAGGTGCATAACAGAGATCTGATCCAGCGGAATCTGTCACTGTACTTCCTTTAATCAAGAAAACCCTTCTGTACATCTTAAACACAGAAGAGTTTTCCAAGAACTCAGACAGAAAATATTCAGAATGCCATTGCTGCACTGATTGCATGAAGTATTACAAAGGCTTCATGTTGATATAAAAAGTATTATTGCTCAGCAGCAGGGACCATGAGCTACTTAGCTGTAATATCACACTATTAGGTTTAAGGCAAAAGGAACAACTACAATGTTTGTTTAGCATAAAAAGATAAAAAACCCCTCAGGAAAATAAAACAGTAATTCGAGTTTCTGCTACAGGATGAGTCAGACATTGTAGCACCAGCCAAGTCCCTGCCATGACTGAGACATGGGCTGATGCCATGTGCTGCTTGGAAAGCTGGTGGAAGCTGCAGTCTGGAGCCAAAGCACGTTGGAGAATTACTGCAGATTAATTTCTGTTGGTGTTGAAGGGTGCATCTGTCCTAAATCCTTTGCTTGTTATGACTCTCCTCTGCTCAAGTGGACTGGAAAGAGATAAAGCTGAAGAGACATTTTACTAGGGAGATAAATACTGCTGGTATTGCTAACATCACAAAATAATATACCTTCCCAAACACAGACTGGAGAACAGGTATTGCCAAAATGGTCCAGTCAATGCAGCATGTTACAGGTGAAAGGCTTCAGCATTTCCAAAACAAAATGTATTTTCATTCTGCCATGAATTTTGGTGAAGGGATTAATTTGAAACTGATAGAAGTTCACACATTAATTTTGCTTAAATATCAATGAATAGTAAGTTTTGTTTTCAAAAAGTCAAACTTTTAGAAAGCAAGAGAGTCAATAAAAGCAAGTGGGATGGAGAGGTTAGGTTATTTTTAAAATAAAGGTAAAAATTGTCTGAAAACTGTATTACACTAAGATATGAAAATTAGTAGTTGAGAGATTGTTGGACAAATAACCCTCTCTTGTAGGAAAAGAGCAAGCAAGCAAAAAAAACCCAAAAAACTGAATCTTGAAGATTTAGGCAAAACAGCAGATGAGGGAGAAGACGTGAGGAAGTGAAAGTTGCCAGACTTTGCAGAGGAAATTAAAAACACACTGTCAACGTTGGATAGCAAAATGAAAGAGCAACGGATGATGGGAGATTTAAGGCAATGCAGAAGGACTCTACAGGGTATGGGCACGTTGTATTCTCAGTAGGAATATGACTGTAGTTTATGGGTGTGAACACAGGAGAGCTAATGCGAGAGGGTAATAGTGAGAAAGTGTGACAACAGAGCTGGCAGTCAGATACAAGGACCTCCAGACACTCCCAGTGAGGGATTTACTATTCCACCCCCACAGTGATGAACAACCTGGCACGGAATACTGCAAGACTTTGAACAGGATTTTAATCATTCTTTCAGATGTGGGTGTAAGGGGCAGATAATACCTTTTAACTGTTATAACATGATAATGACTGAAGCATGAAAAGAGATGGGAAAATGGGTGCGGTGCAAGAGAAAATTAGGTGATGACCGCCCTGGACAGGGGCAGGGAAACAAAGGGGGACAGAGACAGAAATGAAGATCCGGAAGGAAGAAGGCTTGAAAAGCAACCCTGAGAATGCAAGAGCAATCCAGCTATGCACTCCATCTCTCAGACATCAGTGTGGTAACTGTATGTTGGCTAGATAAATAAGGCTGTGAAATGTCGCTGTGCTGGTGCTGGAGGTTCAGAAAGGGGAGGGGAGCTGAGTGCAGGCGGAGGAGCCCTGGGGCCGCTTTGTTTGGGACGGCGTGTGCTGACACCGTTCCCTGTTCTGCCAGCAGCAGCAGCAGGAGCTGCACAGTGACGACTCAGCCCTTTGCCTTTGCATGGGTTTTTCGACTGTGTCTCAGGTCCGGAAATTAATCTAGTATGGAGTGTGAGCTCTGCTCTTCCACGTGTTAAAGAACTGCACCCATTCTCACACTACACATCACCTTTAAATGTATGGTCCAGATGGTCACAGACACTCAGGTGCTGACAGGCAGCAGCCAGCGTGATACCTAAAGGATAATGAGGGAAGTCCAGTGCTGAATCTCATAGAAACATTCACCGGCTAAGATGGAGTGCTAATGTTTATAGCCACTAACGGTGAAAGGAGTTTTTTTGGGCTAGAGAGACACTTATCTATTACATTTGTTTATTTAATATGGACATTGTGTGGCAAGAAAATATATAAGAGTTGCATTAGCAAGTTTAGCAATTATTTTTACTTTAGTCTGTGCATTTCAATCTATTTGTCATTTCCTATTCTGAAGTCAGCAGAACCCAATAATTTTTATCAGCACTTTGAGTGCTACAATGCACCATCAAGACTGGAGAAAAATGGGGATATAAAAGTAATCTCTGCAACAGGTAGGGGTGTTTACATATAGATAGCATGTTTAGTTTGATAAATGCTTCTTCATGTAGTCAGATAGTTTTCTAAATATCTGGTATCAAGAAAACACACAGAAGGTGCCAAGTTCCATTTCTGTTTTCTAGATAGAACAAAATGAACTGAGTTTATAAATGCTACTTGTGTGCCACTCATTTACTGACATTAAATTCTGGAAATTGTGAAGAAGGACAGCAAAAGGGAGGCTATTTCATTTTAATAGAGAAGTGACAGTTCTGTGAACTTTCTTTGTCATTTCTCATATGAGCTTGACAAGCAGCATGAATGAAAATGACACCGGGTAAAAAAGGCCAACATGGTGAATTTGTTGTTTTCTGTTTTTCCCAGACACCTTTCTTGAGAAAAAGGGAACTCTGAAAGTCAAAAATTTGTGAATACAAAATAAAACTGAGTAAAGCTTGATTACAAATTAGCTGTTCTGGTTCACCCTGCCAAAAAAAAAAAGGGGGGTTGGATTTCTTTGTTCTTTGCCTTCTTTGGCTTTGTGTGATAACCTCAATTTAAAATAAGAAAAGATATAGTCTATTCTTCTAAAATAAAACCTATAAATATGCAGATATAGTGTTAGCATGATACCAAACCCCAGACACCTGAATTTAGGATTGCATTTTTGCCTTTTTTTCTGGTACAGTTTAATATTGTTCCAGGTAAAGAAAAAAAAAAAAAAACAACAACAAAAAGGAGAAGACAACATCAAATATCATGTAGAACATCTAAAAGGGTATTTCAAGATTGTTTTCGAAGAGTACCATTGAGAAATGGTATCAAGCTACAAGAGTTGGATACACTGCTGTGTTTGATTCCTTGGAAATCCCAACCTGATGCCTCTCCTGCAGCAGGGATGGGGCAGCTGAAGCCTAGGAGGGAGTTGACACTTGACCAGCACACGTCCCCAGGTTCCAGGCAGCTTTAGCAATGTGGCACCACCGCAGGGCAGGGGAGGTTTCACAGCTTCACCCCTGGGTAGCCAGGGACCAGCCCGATGTGCATAGAAGACAGAGTGAGTAGAGCAGCAGCTCTGTTCGTCCGGGCACCTCAGAGCATAATGCTCCGACCCTTCTGCTCTCACTGCCCTGGAATGAGAGCTCTCCCTCGAGCTGGGACTGTTCTCCTCATCTTGCTGCCACAAAGGTACTAAAACCCAGTAGAAAAAGTGACGACTTTTTCTTTTTTTTTTTTTTTTTTTTTAATTTTTTTTTAATGAAGCCCTATAGGTTATTTTTTCAATTTCCAATGAAGGATTAATTGAAGTATCTATTTTAACTGATCGTGGCCTCCCAGTACAGGCTACAGCTGAAAAATTGTATTAACAGCCTTCTCAAGCTAAATCTTATTTTTCATGCCTCATCAACTTTGTTGAAGTCTGCTCCAGGCTGAAATTTTACAAGATTCCAGTTCTAAAGTGTTTTCTTTAAGAACTGATAACTAAAAATGACTGGCAAGTTCAATGGTATATAAAAATAAATAAGTTATTAACATTAGACACTTCTAATTTACAGGGCTTGAAAATGTCAGATTAGAAAAAGATGGCAGACAGTTATCACTGCTAATTGCCTTCCAGCTCTGTTCTGGATGTATTTGCAGTAGCTGTGAATGAAGTGGTGCTCTTCAGTGTGTAAGAAATAGACTAGTATTATTTTGTAAAAACCTCAGTAATAATATGTCATAGGTAAAGGGTACTCAGATTTCAAGCAGAGAATTATCTTAGCAGCCAGGAGACTGTCCTTTCCCAGTGCTGTGCAAGAAAAGAAGTGAGAGGAATCTCTGGCGAGCTTTCCTCGTTCCTTTGCCAGCTCCTTGGAGGCTTCACAGCCTCCACGGCTCCTCACACCTGCCCCAGAGAGTGGCAGGGCCCTGCCCTGTCCTTCTCCTTCCTGGGCAGCGTGGCCATGGCAGAACCCAGGGGTGTGCCCCGAGTGTCCCTCACCTGCTGCCCACTGCCCATGCTCCCCAGGGCAGAGAGCGGCAAAGCAAGGCTGGGAATTTGCAGTCCCAGGGACAGAAATAATTCTGCAGTCTGAGCTCCACAGTTTGTCACAGCTCCTCACTCAGAGGTAGAACAAAAGTACTTTCTAGTCATGCAGCAGTTAAGAAAATGCAGACTCAGGGGTGCAGGACATCTCTAAATCATCCCTGGGCAGAGAGTGGGACCTGCCCACCTGCGGCTGCCGATTGTGGATGCAGATCACCAGATTATTTAATGCAGAGGGGATGTTCTCCCACTACCCGTCTCACAATGTGTGTAGTGGCTCCCCAAATAACCCTGGTTCTCCTATAAAAACATGGTTTAATATTTGTGGTGCAGGAAAGGGTAAATGTGTGTTTGACACCACTTAAATTATTGCCAAATACTAAGTGTGACACTCTGCATATCTGGGAGTGGCTTAGGCTACGAAAAAGAAGTATGCAAGAATTCAACAAGGTTTATTTCTGCTACTACAATTTTGCTTTCCGTTTCTCAGATACTGAAAGAGCTTGGCCTTATATTTACAGCCAAAAATATTAATATCTAGATTTTTTTGTGCACCTTTTCAAAAAAAAAAAAAAAGATTTGGAGCTTGTCTTCTTGGAGAGGGTGGGGACCTAACTACCTCACTGTCCTGGTTTGGACAGGTGTCTACTAAGGAAGGCAGGAGTCCCCCTCCCACCCCGGAATGGAAAAAAAAAATGTAACCCCCTTCCTCCCGAACTATTATAATTTTGAAAATGAGGGGCTTTCAGGCAAATATATCAGAAATAGGAATAACAGGTCTTTATTTATATATATATATATGTACAACAAGGCAAAGCAAAACAACAATAACTAAGGCAGTAACAACCAACAGAAACCAGACCCCAGTGACAGCCGCCGGGGCTGTCAGGCACTTTCCCCTTTGGTGCAGTGACGGCCACAGCCGGCAGGGGCGCTCCGGAGCGAGCTCGGGAAGCACGTGGGAATCGCTCGACTTGCCGAGCTGGGGAGGGATGGAAGAAAACTTCAGCAGCCCCCGGGCAGCCAGTCCTGGTGCTTTAGCAGGATTCCCTGTGAGCAGCAGGCTGGAACTGCAAGGATGAATGCAGAAGAAAATCCCGGGTGGCAGGCGAAATGCACAGAACTCCGAGGCCGCAGCCGGAGACTCCGGGACCCCTCGGCAGGCAAGGGGTGGTGCCCGCAGTGCTGTGGCGCAGCGAAAACTCCAAAAGCAGCGGTGAAGGGATGTCGGAGGCAGGACAGGGCAGAAGGACAAACAGCAGAAAACACGGCCTCGCAGTGAGATGAGTTTTCCCCATGGCGGCTGCAGTCTCCGCTCCCTCCAAATGCCAGGAGAGCAATGAATCCCAAGCACTGCACCCCACTTCTTTTCCCAGTTCTAGATCTCGCGATGTCTCTGCTCCCCCACCTGAGAAGATGCCACCAAGACCAAAAGGGGACAATTGGGCCCCTCCCTTGTGGCTAGCTGGGCCCTTTTGTTTCTCTTAAGTACCCAGTAATGTGCCTTAACATGGGGAAAAATTCCTTTGAGAGGAAAAGAAAAGAACACACACACACAAAAAGAAAACCTCCTAAAACCCCAACACTCACTTAAAGCAAAAAGAACCTTTATTTTCACACAGTATGGGTCATGTTTCTATTATCAGGTCAGTTTAAAAAAAAGCTTTGAAAGAAATGTTGCCAGAGAATCCAAATCCAAATTAATGCATTGTCTTACTGACATCCAGTCTACTTTGTGAAGTAAGTACCCATTTCACAGAAATTGAATCTATTGATGAAATAATCAAAGAAAGTATGTTCCAAAAAATACACATATTTCAAAGTTTTTAGATTTTTTTTTGTTCTAGGTTTGTATTTTGGAACTTGGCTTTATGTTATACCATATATCATATGACTGAAATTGCTTCAAAGAAAGAAAAATGGTTTCAATATGTATGAAGAATTTCTTTCCATATGTCATGAAGTAAAAAAAAAAATGTTTTGACAACTATTTTCTCATGAGACAAGATTTGTATGTTCTGAGGTGCAGTAACATGTCACCAGCTAAGCTAGTGAACAGCAGCAGTTTCAAATAGCCAGTGAGGATGGCTGGGCCAACAGAAGTTTTTTTTAAAAAAAGCCAGCTGCAATGTGATTTTTAATTTAGCTGGTGACTGCCAGTCAACATTTCTTTTCTAGTTGAATGAATATGCTCTATATAATGATTTCTTAGCATTTTAGTGACCATTCTTCCTCTCTTCTGTAACAATTCTGAGCTTTGTTATGTTCCTGACTGTGATGTTTGGGACCTGGTTTTCTTCCTTTCCATTTTTAAAGATGACCTTGCTGGTAAATCTGCTTTCAAAGGTCCCTTGGCTCCATTTAAAATCCAGACCTTTAAACATGGTCTTTAATAGTTGTAAAATGTTCTCATAAATTCCAAGCTATGTATTTTCTATATTGTTTCTTTATGGTTCATTTAGTGTGACATTATATAAAAATTTTAAAGAGGCATTTCCTTCTCAATCACTTTTGAGTGAAGTGTCTGGAAAAATCACTCTTAAAACTTTCTGTTTGAGCCATTAATTAGCACACTTCTTGTTAACTGCTGCTCTAGCTTTTGATTCACTGGCACCAGCACCCTTCTGGTGTGATCGATGTGCTATAAAGGCTTAGATAGATAGGCTGTTTGCATGTCATAGTAAAATGAGATATGGCATTCACTTTCAAAATGAACTTTATGGGATAATACTTTATAGAAGTGATGATGTCGTCCTGGATACTGCAGCTTTGTAAGTAAATACAAATAATGCTCCATGTGTTTTATTAGCCTTTTTCTGTGTAACCTTTAACAGAAAATTAAGACATATTCAGTGCAGTATTTTAAGATGAAAGGGGCATTAACATAATGGCATAAATAACAACCCAAGAATTTATGTAGGCAGCTATGAATAAAGATACAACGGTTTCCTGAACATAAGAAAGAGTCTGGTGTGAGGAAAACCAAAAAAGTCTCATGAAAATAGAAGGAGCTACTGGAAATCAGAATCCCTTGAGATGGGGAGGAATTTAGTGATTCTGGTTTTATTTTGACTTTTCTTCTACCAAAAAAAAAAAATTGATATTGCTGAACAGTTTTTTATTATGTATAACAAACTGCAGTGTAGAAAGCTTTTCACCTAATGGGAATCAATGACCAAGAGAAAAAAAACCTGAAAAAAAAGAGACGTATGTTAGTACAGCACTGGTCACCATCCTCTTTCTTTCCCTCGAAACTACTGAGGGATTAAAGGCAGTGAGGTGCTCAGATGTCCTTGTAATGAGAGCCAGAACAATACTTTGGAGAGGAAAAGCAGCCCGAGAAAAACAGAGAAACCACAACTGATTACTGCCCTTGGTTCTGTTGGTTACCAGCAGCTGTAACACAGCAGCAGAGTAAGGCTTAGGCAATACCTGTTATTTGTCCAGCAGGAACAATGGAATGAAAAGCCGTCCTGGGGTGGGTTTTACAGGGAGGCACAGGTGTGGTGCCTGGCTCACCTGTGAGTGCCAGCAGTACCACCAGCCCCTGGCTGCGCCCCTGGCAGAGCGTGGAACCTGCACTGCCTTCCCAGAGAGCAGCAACGAGCACAAACAGCATAAGCAGGCCTATAAGTAGATGTTCCAGAGAATTATCAGGGACACTGACGAATCCCACTGGCATTTAGACCATGCTGAGTGGGAGCTAAAAAGTGAAAAAGTAATTTCATTCTGTAGTAGATTTTTGAAATACCTGGAGGAGGATATTTCCCTGGGTCATGGCCCGGTCTTGTAACTCTCCTTCTGCAAACTCCTCTTTTTGGTTCTTACATCTGGTGCTCTTGTATGTGGCATAATAATACCACATTTAGGGTAAAGAGAGCTGCCACTGACAGCAATAGCACCAAGATTCAGTTATATACAAATTGTGCAGTATTTTATTTTGGTCATTACAAAAAGAATTAATGAAAGGCAAAAATGAAAAATGATTTTTAAAGGTAGATGAATCTAATAAATAATAGCCAGAAAAAAAAAAAAGGATAAAATGTTGTTAATTTATATTCTACAAAACTCAAGTGGGTTTTGGCAATCAGCATTCAATACAACTTTGCTGTGTTGCTGTGCATCATCTCAGGACAAAAATTATTATACAATGCTTGTATTTAATGTATTCTACTTATGTCAGTCAGTAAGTGATAGCATGTCCTAGCTAATGAAATCCAGATTTTTTGTGCATCTCTTCACTTACTTACTGTGAAAATAATGGAAGCTACCATTAAAGTATTAAAATCACATAAAATTGCATTTCATATTAATACAGTGTGTGGAAATGTATAATTTAAAATATATCTTATGAAATGCAATCTCCTTTACATATTGCATAGAGCTCTGATATTGATCAAGATATTTCCGGGAGTGTATGATGAGAGGAGAAAATGAGTGTCTTATCTTTCTTCTAGGTATAAGTTTGCTTCTTGCTGATGTCTCACACTGCTTCTTTGAATAAAACTAGTTCTTGTTTGATCTTTTTTCTTCTTGTTGTTTAAGGAAGGTAAGTTTCAAAAAGGAATGTTGGAATGTAGTCAGCTTCTCTCCAGTCAGACACTCTGCAGAGCAGTGGGTGAGCAATCCAGGGCCCCTTCAGCTCTGTCCCTTCTCTGGTCACACTGGGATCAGTTCCTAAGACAAACTTTGCTTAGTTTTCCCACTTTCAGATCACTTTCAGGCTGAGGGGAGCCAGCAGGGTCTGGCTGACAAAGGCACTCAGATTGAGAGCTGCCCTTGGCAAGAGCAGGACACTGGAAAGAGCTGCAGGACACACAACCTGCAGTGGCTGCAAGGAGTGCCAGGACACCTCGAAAGGACAGGTCAGTGCATTTAACTTTGCTTCCAGTTTGAAAATTCAGCCTGTTTAGAGACAGAACAGGCTTTAAGTTACTTTTCTGAACACTGCATCCTTCAGGCTGGTTCCCGTGTTGTTCATACTGATGTAAATCCTCTGAGGCCAATGGGAATTGTGCTGGGCACAAATGCAGTGGGAATGAGGTCCCCTCTATTCATGTGCAGGATCTTCTCTTTTCTGGAATCTGCCATACCAATGTTCCCTATCTGTGACTAAGGATTTGCTTTTCAAATCACAGTTTTTATTTGTATCGGCAACGTTCAAATATAGTCATCCTGGGCCACATATATACACATTTGTAACTGAAACTCTTTAAAATCATCCTATCTTGTTCCTTAGGAAAATATGTTTAATAAATCCTGTAAAAAATCCATCTATGCAATCTTGAGACAGGTGCTATTAAAATTAAGGACTTTCAAATTTAGGAGACACTTTAGGATTAGAGCCTTATATTTTAATATCCAACACCAATGCTTCAAAGAAATTTATTTTAACTTGTATACCAGCAATGTGGAAGGTGGCAGGTATCTTGCTGCATTGTTATCTGCTGGCTGGGGACCAAAGAGCAAAAATTAGTGACACAGAAATCCAAAAACTGAAATTAAAAATGAACTCATAAAAAGATGACATGAACACCACCTGTATCTCTAGAACAATAATTGTTACAGTTCTCTTTTTTTTTTTAGCTTTTTCATTAACCTGGAACTTAAAAATATTCAAAAGAATAAAATTATCTGAGAAAAAAACAAAACTGCAACAATTTTCACTCTGTAATATTTACCCTTGGAGAAGCAAAATTGTCTGCCAAATGTGGGATGATTCCTTTCTTTAAATTCTGACTGGCAGGAAAAAATCTGCTCTCTGCAGAAATTATCTAATTTTGTAGCTGTCTCAAGGATATGTCTCCTTTTATCAGATGATGCCCTTTCTTCCTTGAGTGGAACATTCACTGTGCTCCATAAACAGTCACTTTGCATTATGTAGATTATTTCCCAAGAAAAGTAAAGGAGTGGGCTTTTGACAATGATGGAAACAACGAAGCATGAAGAATTCAGAGAAGATCAAAGGTGCTCATTAGTTTAGATGGTAGGAAATAGAGCCGTTAACAATAACACAGTCTCTTTCTTGTTACTCTTTCATACAGTATGAAACCCCATAATTGTTGCATCAGAAAATGCCTCATTTACTTTTCATGAATCAAATATTTAAAAGAAATTCTTACGCTTCATATCACATGTAGTAGAGGAACCCCTTCATTCATTGTATTACTTTGATGTATTTTTTTTATTACTTTAAAGGCTAATTCCGGTTGCAGAGGTTTTATGAATATTTTATAGACTCAGTGTTGTGAATGATCAGAAACCTCTCTCTCTGATAAGCACTGGGCTTACAGTTCAGCAGTGCTCAAATTAAACCCAGCCGAGGAATAGGCTGTGGAAGCAAAAACCCAGTTGAATCGTCTTCCATATTCCTGCATTTCTACTCAGAGCATTCCTATGACAGCTGCAGGTGCCTCCCATATGTATAGAGCTGAGCACATCAGTGGTGGAAAGTAATTTCTTATTCTTGTCTCTTCTCTGCTAAGACATAATCAAGAGAACCTATTTCAGGCAACTTCATGTTAGATCCACTGACTTAGTTCAACCTAAAACTGTTTTTGATCTTATTTATTTTCTTGCTTTAAATTATAAAGGTCTGCAAATCTTCTAGTACGTGGTTTAGCAGTTCTAATATTACTCTTTCCCTGCTCCATTTGAGGTTGAAGTATAACAATAATACAACTGGTTTAATTAAATTTTTACTGCTTCTTTATGTCTGCTTATGATTACCAGACTGGTGCTTTATTTGGATACTGAATTATTTTTATTTAGTAGCAAATCAATGTTTTTTAAATTTTATCCACTATGGGCTTTCTCCCTGTTTATCTTGAAAAAGAAAAGGGAATTTGTGTATTTAAAATTTTGTGATATGATATTCTGGGCAAAGCAGTGGATACATCAGTGGAGGACAGATAAAAATATAAAAAAATATATCCTCAGCATCCACAGCAAGCAAAAATCATACTGTAAACCTGCCAGAGTACCACTAAAACCCACAGTACACACAGAAATTGCTTGTTTGTAATATAATAGATACAGTGTCTTCCTTTAATAGTGATAAAAATCTCATCAAACCATTTCAGCTCATTCATACAAGGTCTGTGTCACCTGCATTGCTCAGAAGGTTTGCTGTGAACCACTTCAGGTAAAAGGTCTCGACTACCCGGTAACAGGGTTGAAAACCCAGTCACCTACCCTGTGCCACAGCCAACTGCTCCCCTGCTCAGAGCAATTCTGTGTGTGACATCTAATTGGTATGCCAGGATAAATGGTTTCATCTCTTTTTGTGCTGATTTTAACTACAAACTCACCAATGCTACTGGTTTTCCAAAGCAGTGAATTCTCACAGTTGAACATTAGCAGAGAAATTGGTGTCTGCTTTCAGAAGTCACTGGGTTTTCTTCACAATGAGCAGACTGGAGGTTAACGCTACTCAGAAGTCATGGGAAACACCCATAGTGAAGGGGTGTGGGAGGGTTTGTGCAGTTCCTCTCCCCCCTATTCTGCTGTTTCAGAGTTTACAAACAGCTGCCAACGTGTTTAATCATAACAAGCAGTAAAACAACACTGGAAAATGTATGCAAAATATGGGTGCACTGGGAGAGGACAGGAGGGTGAGAGAGAAAAAAAAGACGGATTTTAATGATCTCTGCCTACTCCCAAAGGAAAGACATACACAGTGATATTCAGCAGCATGAATATATGTTTTAATAATAACCTTTAAAATAATGGAAAGAAATATAAATTAAATACTGCTTGTTCTCCAGAGTTTGAAAAGAAAATCAGCTTCTGCTTCATTTGGTAGGAAACCTTAGTTTACTCCAGAGAACAGGGTGTAAAGCCACAATATTGCACTGTTAAACAGATTTGGTATTCCAGTTAGGTACTGAATTTCCTTTAATAAATATTAGTACTTGAAAAAATTCTGAACTGTGTAAAACCCACAATTTCAACTTCCTTTCCAGAACTTTAGCTTGTGCAAGACTGATACAGAAAGGAACTTCTGAAGCTCATAAAGGCAAGGAGGTTTAACTTAAGTTTTTATTTTTCCTTAAAAAAAAAAAAAAATTAAAGCCATGCTTGAGTAATCATTTTTAATGAAAGAATGTAACTCTTTTAATGCAAGAATGTCCCAAGCTCTTTAGTATGCTCATCATTGCTCTGTAAGTTTAAAAAGGAAAGCACAAGAAGACAAGCCATATGCCTACCTTTTTACTGAATCCTATATTATACGTTTATAAAAAGCAGGCTACATCTAATGACTGCAGCCATCTTACAACCTGCAGGCCTTTCTGCCTGCAAGCTGTGATCAATTTAAAAAGTGCAGAGGAAAAAAGGCAGTCCAGAGCAGGATACAAAAGCTCCTGTAAACTGCCAGCCCTCTCTCAGGTGCCCTCTTTGTGGGCAGCAGCACCTCCACACTCATGGCAGGGGGTGAGAAAGTAGTTGAAATTAAGTAATCTCTTTAGAGAACAGTAATGTCATCCCCAAAACTTTTCTTAAGTCACTTTTCTTAAGTTCCACTTCACTGATTTCAGGGCGCTCAAAATTTACTTACAGGACATCAGAATTTAAATAAAGGACTCAAACTGTGTCAACTTTTAAATGATTTCTTGTTCTTCAAGATATGGGCAACCTGATACCAGAAATTCCACATCCCTTTATCTGCCTTAAGAAGAGCTTACTGACTTAGAAGCAATTTTCCCACTCTATCAAAATTCTACAAAGGACATGAGAAAGGTCAGAAGGAAAGCTCTGGTTTCTCTGACTTTGACCATAGAGCGCTCAAAAAAGCATATTGAATATCATTGCACCCAAACAGAGAAACATCATACCACCACCTTTTTAATCTATGATGGATGGCATTATATGGCAATAACAGAGCAATACAATGGCAACCTTGTCCTCTTCTGGGTTTCATGTAAATCAAATTCCCCAAATGGAGCCAAATTTAGAAAGAAAAACAAAAAGAACTGAACTTTAAATGCTACTACAAAATAAGTGTGCCAGTTAGAGTCCTGTAAGGAGCTCCTTTTTATCTGAAAGCACATGCAAGCTCAAAGTCTTGGATGTCTCTACACGGAAAGCACAGCATGAAGGTGTGATGAGGTTTAGGAGTGCCATGAAGTTGTGCTCTGTCCTTTGCTTT
>VYZQ01012516.1:82335-100004 GCA_013400655.1 Mystacornis crossleyi | reverse complement strand
CCGCTCGGGGAATGCGAGCGGGAAGCGGCGGCCGCCCGGCACCGGCGGCGCCCGGAGGAGCAGGTGGGTGCCCGCCGGTGAGGGGTCTGGGAGGGCGGGCCGCGGCTCCGGCGCTGCCCGCGCCGTCGGGCAACAACAGAAAAGCGGAGACGCTTTCTGATTCCTCTCCCGTGGCATTCCCGGTACAGCCCACCCGTGTGAGCCGCTCCCGGGTAACGCTCCATTGCGGCGGGGCTTATGCAACCTGCGTGGGGCTGCCCACGCGTGGTGCTGGAGTATCCCGCCAGTGGGCCCGCCTGACCCTTGTTCTTCCCTCCGGGACACTTAGTCCGGCTGGAAGAAAATGGGAGCAGATGTACAAGGGTAGTCCCGGCACGGCATCCACATGTATCTCGCTGGAGAAAACCGGGGTGTTCTTGCCATCCCCGGAATTCCCCAGTAGTACAGCTCTTGTGTTCGCTCACTTGAGCATTTGAAGCTTTTAGTCTCTGTATTGCTTAGGAAATGTAATATATTGTAATTGGAGGGGAAAAAAGGCCTTCTTTTTAATTTTCATTTGTCTGCTTCAGGATTTATATTTTTATGGCATGGAAGTGGGCTTTTTGCTTAGGGATTCAAAGGAGCCGTTTCCCTATTGTTAGCTGTAAACTGCCTTTCCAGGCACTCTTTTGTTTTGCAGACAGCATCGTCCCGGTGTTTAGACAAAGGCAGTGCTCTTAATGCACCTTTATTGATGTTTCATTTAATGGAAAAAAGAACACAACCTTTTTCATACACAATAGTAGAATCCAATGATCTGCTCTGAAATACTCTAGCGTTGATGATTGCACGGGGCAAACAGAGCTGCGGGAGCACATCCCGAAGTAATTTCCGGATAGTTTTGATTTCGTTAATCATTCTTGTTGAAAATTCTTATAAGATGCTCTGCACTTAACCATAAGTGCGCCATGTCACAGCTGAAAGAGTTTAATAATGGGAAGTGTCTGGTAGTACTTGCCTGATATTACACCTAGAAGCAGGCCACTCCGAAAGATTCTGGTACTTGAGAATTCGATTTGGCACATTTACGTAAGTCAGCGCATCTGCTTGCCCCTTTCTCTAGGAAAATGGGGCAGAGCAGAGCACATGCCCGAATGTAGGGTAAGGACAGATGCACCAAGAGAGGCTCAGAGTTCTCTCTGTGTCCATAAGCCCTCCTGCAGAATATCACAGGAGGCAAGTAAGGAGTACTTGCTGGTTCTGGTTGCTGTCCTCCCTGGAAAGAGAGGTTAAAAAGTTGCATCAGATCCTCCTATGTATTCTTGTGCTTAAACTAGTTGTAATTCCTCGCCAAGGAGCTTTTTCCTGCAGTTCACAGCTGCTTCTTAGCGACGGGTATGTTGTGGTTTCAGGCGATGGTGCAGGCTAAAGAACTGCCTTCTAGTGTCGCCTAAACGCATTTTCAAATGAAACTGGTAAAGGTACTGCTTGGGTGGCCACAGCTACACTTGACTGACAAACTTTCTTTCCACTTTTCTCAGGCACAGGTAGTGATCCTGGCCCTTTCTGACAAGCTGGGATGTCACAATAGGATAGCAAAGCAGAAATTTTAAATAGGCCATAAGGAAGGAGAAAATCCTTCCTATTTATTGGAAATGTTTCACTGTCACAGCATGGCATAGTGTTTCTGCATACTGAGGTGCAGTCAGCTGGACAAATAATAAACTAAGTTTGGAAATAGGGAATATCACTTGCCTTCATTTAATATACATAGAGAATTTAAATATTGGATAAAATAACAGTAGTAATAGTAACAATAATCAGATAAATAAGTAGTATTGCTTTATTTTTATGTGTAGAGAAGACACAGAGAGTTGGTGGTCCTTACACTTGCTGCAAACTTTGACAGAAAGTCCCAGATGTTCTTGTTCAAGAGAAGAACAAACCTGTAGCTTGATTTGGAGGGGCTCCTGTGTCACCAAGCCTTGTCATGCCCTGTACCTTTTTTGCTTTCACAAGCATGTTCAGTTTTCTGTCAAAATAATCGGTTTCCCCTGCCCTTTTTGCTCTCATGGAGGAGTTGTTGCTGACCTCCGCTGTTCCAACGGGCAGGGATCCTGTTTCCAGGCTAGGTCCTTATTGGAGTCCCTCGCGGAGGCCCAGCGCTGTCGCTGTGTTTGCTGAGGGTATTTGCACTGCTAACACAGACTCTGGTCCTCAGCCTGTGTTTTCCTGTTCCATGTTCTCTCCTGAACTACAATTGCGTGCACCACTTCAGTGATATGTGCAATGCAAAAGAAAGGACTCAAAATCTGCTTTGGTGTTGGTGTAAATTCCTATTTCTCTCATCTGCTGTAAAGTAAAGCCTGCATGAGAGCAAATCCTTTGGCCTTTTTTGAGAGGGACTTTTAGGTGAGGATCTGGGGCTGCAAACATGGGTGTGATTTGGTTTTTCCCGTTTCCTGCAAAATACACACATTATGTGTAAGATCATACCTTGTAACATAACACTAAAAGAATACCTTCCTGACAAGCAGGACCTAAATAATAATGTGTACACCCTTTAATATATTTTTTTTAAGAGAGAGTATTCTGTAGGAAATAAATCTATGTAATGCCAAACCCTCTGGCTTTAATTTTTTATTGAAGCTTGTTACTGTGTCAGCACAGGCATGCTTAATGAAATTACTGGCAGGTGCATTTTTGAAAGAATAGAAGGATATGTAACTAAATGTTATACATAACCTTTGGAATTCATTATTGCATCAGACTGTAGAATTACCTACTTCTATGATTAGATTTGAAAGCTGAACTGGATGATAATTCGATTTATATCCTTTGTAGGTTTGCATGCAAAGGTAATTGCACCTACTTTAGTCTTCAAAGCACTGCAGGACCTGGATAGTTTTTTCCAGCTCTCCTGTGTTGCAGTGCTGGGATTCAGAAGTAGTAAGTGAAGGCACCCAAAGATTCAGCTGCTCCTGAATCTATGGGAGTAGGTTGCTGCTTTGCCCTGCAAGTTCACAGTTTTTCCTCACTGTTGGTAGTTATTAGTCAGACACATAAATTGTCCTGTATTTTCAACATCACTAGAAATAAGGACCTCAAACCTCCTTCCCTAACCCACTTCCTAAAGTAGGTTAGCCGCTGTCACATTACTGCACTCTAAATCCCATAAATCCACTCTAAATCAACACCTATAAATTAAAGTATTAAATAAGAATAGAAAGCGTGTGCGTTAATAAAAGTTGATGCAGAAGTCCTGCATTTGCATCATCTGCATCCTGCACATGCCCTGCAGCAGAACGTGAGTGGTGTTAGTGGGATGCACAGCACCCTGTCTGTCCCTAGGGACTCTGAAGCCCAGCTGTGTGTCACGGTGGGGTTCTGACAGCTGTGGCACTGTGGTTGCCTTCTGTACTGAGAACTGTGGGCAGTTCCCTGTCTGGGCAGGAATGGGGTTTAGGTCCTTGTAATCAAAGTTAAAGGCAGTGACAAAATTCCCAGTTGCTTCAGTGAGGCCAGGATGTCCACTCATGCTGGTTTAGGATCCACAGAATACACAGTGCTGTTCAAGTGTTAAACCAAAGCTTCTAGAAAATGTTTTAAGTGCAGAGTTAATATGTGAAATGTGTATTTGCAAGTAGATACATTGGCATAGATGATCAACTTTTTATTAACCCAAGTGTGTAAGTTGTTGGGATGTTTTATTATTATTTTGAACAGTGTTTTATGACTGTAAATGGAGTATTTTCTCCTCTAATAGATGGCTTCAGATTTAGAGATGCTGTTTCAAAAGGGCTTTGAGAATTGAGAATTCTGTTGAGAAGGTATGGGTGTCTTAACTAAGTTCAAGTCCTGAACTTTTTGAATAACTTTACAGTATCACTAGTATTTCTCCAGAATGGGGAGGGTGAGCAGAAATAGAACTAGAGAATAATATCAACAGACCTGTGGTATCCCTTGTGTAAAATCTTCATTAGACTGTTGGGTGGTTGTGTGCTGTGTTGCTCAGAATGGTATAATTTCAGTCATAAGTCAGTAATGGCCAAGAATGTTTTAAAGTACACTTATATATGTGGAACTTGTAATGCCTAAGGTTGGAAACCTATTTCTAATTTATTCCACAGTGAGATAATCTGAAAATTGGAGGTTTCTCCTGCTCACAGTTGTTGGAATTTGTTTCCAAAAGTAGTCATACCTGACAAGGAGGACTTAATCCCAAATTTGTTCAGGCTCTACAAATAATTTAACTCCGTTGCAGAGGTTCATAACTATAAAATGATAGGTGATAATAACTTTCTAAAAAGCATTACTAAGTTTTCTGGGGCTTAACAGCATTTGAAGAAAAAACCCCCCTACCCTTCAAACATACCTATAGCACCTACAATAGATAGGATAATATGCTCTGTTTGAATGATGGGAAGATCCCATTTTCTTAAAGAAAAAAGTATTCTGGAGATAGAAGTGAATAGAAATATCCTCTCTTTAAAAGGCAAAATTAACAGGTGTTCCTTTTCAACAAGCCAGTGCATTTGATACCACGCTGAATGTACCGGGATTGCAAACCTTTTTGCTGAGTCAAGCTGACCAGTTTTAGTGGGGGACCCTGATAAATGAAATCCAATGGAAATTAAGTGTTGCAGGTGTAATGAAAAAATGGATTAGATATTGCATTTGATCTAGTCTCTATGTAAAATTGCAGCGTGGATGGGACCAAGTTACAGGGACAGTAGCAGAAGCATAAGAAAGCGTCAACAGCATTCTGAAGTCAGGGAGAGAGGCAGCAGATCTTGACATGGGGGCAGGCAGGTTTCCTCTCCCACAGACCCTCCTGTGCCAGGTTCCTGGTTTTCACCTTTCTCATCTGGTGCTGTATTAGTGGGGAATTTACTCCCGAAATTATGGGGCAGTTTTTGTGCTTATCGAGGGAAGCCTCTATGCTTCTTGAAGCTGTCTCTGTTCCACCCGTACCCAAGTTAAAGTATCTGGAAAAGCCTTTTCATCTCTTAAACACAAAACCTCTCCTGGTGTTTCAGAGTTTGTTCCAGCAACTTTTGATTCTAAACTTGAGTTGCTGTAAAAGCTGACTAAAGGGAATCCGGTGCTGTTGCTTTTCTTATGTTGTTGCTTGTTTCTGTAGAAACATCTTGTCTCAATTTTATAAATGATTTCTAGATTCTTGCTGTAAAATGAATGTTAACCCAATCTTTGGTTTGCAATCTTTTGTTTAAACTTCCTCTAAGCATGTCACTTTTATTGGTAGTTGCTGTAAAGTACTTTTGGTATTAAGAATTTTTCTAGTTTTCTTGCATTTTCTTCTTTTTCCCAGAGGAGAAAGTTAAACTTATTTTTTTCAGTCTTGTTTTTCATCTGGAATTGAGGTTTGGGGTTTTTTTTCTCATTTCCAAATCTATTGATCTTTTCATACTTAAATATCAGATTAAAATTAGCCTAGAGAAATGAACCTGGCTGATTGTTGGTTTGGGTTTTTTTTTCTTCAGACAGTTGAAATTAATTTTGTTATCTTAATAGTCTGTTGGCTGAATATCAAGATCTTTTATTGCTTACGTTTACAAGGTTAAATACAAATTGTTAGGTTTATGCTAGCAAAGGATGCAAAGGGATACCGTTCTCTTCCTGCAGCAAAGAGGAAGAAAATCATAAACATTTCCAAAAAAATAATTTGCCCTTCTTGGGCAAATTTCACTTTCTTTTAATTAAACGGAAGATACCTTTTAAGTACAAGAAAGCAGGGTGCGATCCTGAGCGGGTGCCAGGTGTTACCAGTAACGAAACTGTTTTGCATTTGCGGAGGAGTGGGAGGCAGAGGGGCGGCACCCACCCGGCCAGCGCATCGGCAGGGTTTGTGCGGGTGCCCTGCAGCGGGGTGAGGCCGGGGTTCGCAGAGAGAGGAGGCCACGACCCGGGAAGCCGCTGTTGGCTGCAGATCTCCAGAGCCTGTCCGTGGCAATACACTGGGGTGGTCGTATGGCTGAGTACCGGCCAGATTGGGTCATTCATTCCTCCCTCCAGGACTTCCATGGCTGGCTACTCAGCTATCAAATGTTTGTAGCTCTGTGTTGGCTGGTGTGTCCCTATCTGCACCCAGCAGAAGTAGGTCTCTTATTCTGGAGGGAAGGGAACCTGTGGTTTCTTCATCGTGGTCTCTGTCATCTGCTCTCTTTCTTCTTTTTTTTTCTTAAGAGTGGTCCCGAAGTATTTTCAGTTTCAGCTTGCATCCTCTGTAAAAGGTAACTCTGAGGCACTCTCTTCTGAACGTTAATGTCCCAAGTTACTGAAAAATGCTCCTCTGTTTTTGAAAGTAAGCATGTTCTTAAAGTCATAGCTCACTGGCTTTTCTGACATTTAGGTGTCTGTGGGCTTCAGCTAGCAGACACACCACCTGTTCCCTGGAGTAAAAATAACCACGACTGGAGTAAAATAGATAGTGAGCAGTTAAATACTGCAGAGAAAACTTCTTACTTAGAAAAAAAATTAAATGTGCAGATGGGTATGTAAATGTGATATCCCTGCATTTCTTTATTACAGGGGTCTTTTTTTAACATCTCATTCAGAAATCATCCCTTCATTTCTTTATTACAGGGGTTTTTAACATCTCATTTAGATGTCGTTAAACATGTGCTTTTCATTGAATGCAAATGATTTCTTTTCTATCTAATGTGGAAGTAATTCTCTTAAATATTCCATTCTTTTTCTTTCTTTTATAATTGTACCTATGATGAATTGTGATCTGAGGCATGTCAAACAGTTTGGAGACACTGCTGCTTTTCTGTGTTGGAGGTGAACATTGTGTATACCTTTATGTCCTCTCTCATTGCCTTCTTTGCCCAGCAGCACTTTTTTGACTGTAAAATCATAAGCTTTTACATGGAGAGTAGTTATTTTCCCAAGTCATTGGTCTTTTCTCTTCCATTATTGGTGTTCAGCGTTTGTCTAATGCCCTTTCAGGCAGCTGATGCAAGAAAAGAGGCAATTATAGGCTTGTACCCAATCTGGTGCTGTTCTTGAATGTGGGGTGGGAATTTTTCAGGTTGTTTGAGCAAGAGAAGACTGTTGAGGTTTCTTCTATTCATTTGTCATGACAAAATAGAAGAATGCTACTTGGTTTCCTTTGATAGATCTTGTACCTTCAGAGTAGTTGAATGGACTTCTGTTTTCTATTTTTTAACAAAACATCCTGAATCTTCATGTGGAGGAGGTTCCTTATGTTCATCTATTCCCTCCTCCCACAGAACAAAGGCTCTTGAACTTTATCCAGTTATTTCACTCAGGTCAGTTACTTAAGTCCCAAACTAAACACACCATCTCAAGATCCTTAGGCTAAGTGTGGAAAACTCTGGACCAAGCTGCTGCTTCAGCAGATGAAATGCCTGGAAAACCATAACTATACCTGTTCTCCACATGGCCACATCAGGGGTGAGGTTACAGAACTGAAACTTGTGGTTACTTTAGAGCTGTTCAGTGTTCCTGGCAGAAAAAATAAATGTTAAATCTGTGCTCCTATGCTATTTTTGATTAGCCACAGGAAAATAACTTCCCAAGTGGGTAGTTTTGTGTCCCTCTTGGATCCATTTGTGTTCTGCGTCCTCCAAGGGCTTGGCAGACTTACTTGGTGTGATCGGCAAATGCTCAGGTGCAGGAACTGTGTGCTCCCAGCAATTTGAGGGGAAAAGACCTTAAACTGGCTACATTACACATAGGAGATGCAGACAGGGATCAGTCTTAGGCCATTGTGAAAAGTTCAGTGCTAACTTTATCCCTCTCTCCTAGGGAATAGCATATGACTCATTGCAAAGATGGCTTCTTTCCGGGGGGAGGATGTTCTGATGGGATCTCATGTTTCGTTGCCTGGTCAAAACACTCTTTGATAGGAAGCAAGAAAAAGATTGTCCTGTCAGACTGGTGTGGAGAAGCATCTGCTCGTGACATACCATGTGTTTTCCCGAGTTTAGGAAGCAGTGAGTTTCAGTGAATGTGTGGAAGTTTGCCATAAGCAGGGGTAGTTAGTGGTCAGAACACAGGGAATTTTGTGTGTTGGGTTGGTGACAAATGTAACTGGAAAAGCCACAACCGGATGTTAGTTGGGTTCAGTAGGTTGAGTAGGACTTTTACCTTCTTTGTTGATTCAAAGCTAGTCAAGGAAAAGATTTAATCACATGGGGATTTTCTTTCAGAAGCACTTCAGGGATGTAGGAGCATCAGCTGTTCTGGAAGCAGACAGACCTTGGCACTTCCTCGTAGAGTTTCATTCTGAAAAAAGGTGATTTTATGGCATCCTGCATCGCGTCTGAGAGGACCCACCATGGTTCTCCTTGAAGCGTCAAAGGCCCTAAGCCATTTGGCCATAGCAGAGGAGAAAATGGAGTTACCAAGTCTCAGTATAGAAATTTTTCAGAGTTTGAATCTTCAAGTTCAGAGTTTCTGTCAGTAAACAGTGGGAGACAGCAGACAATGACTTTGCTGATGAAAATGTGGCATTTTGAATAGGGAGGGAAATTTTATAATACTGGACATCGGAAAAGACCAGAGGAAATGGGGTGGTTGGTGGGAACCTTCGGGTAGTAATGGGTTTGTGAAGGACATTGTGCATGCTGAGCAGTGGAGCAGATCAGATGCTTCCCTTTCTGTTCCATTTGATAACTCTGTTTTTAACTTAAAATAATTTAAAACTAAAAAATAGAAATGTCCAAACCATATACAAAATTGAGTATGGAGTGCTGCACCCAGCTCTGGAGCCCCCAGCACCGGAAAGACATGGACCTGTTGGAATGAGTCTGGAGGAGGGCCGTGAAGATGCACCTCTCCTGTTAAGACAGGCTGAGAGTAGGGGCTGTTCAGCCTGGAGAAGAGAAGGCTCCAGAGAGCCATTATAGCCCTTTCCAGTGCCTAAAGGGAGAGAATTGGAGAGAGACTTTCTTACAGGGGCATGTAGGGATAGGACAAGGGGGAATGGTTTCAAATCTACCCTGACAGAGGGTAGATTCAGACAAGGTAGTCACAGTAAGTCTAAAATAAAATTATATTGATGTAAAATTAATTTAAATTACAGTAAGAAGTAATTCATTACAGTAATTTGATAAGAAACATTACATTAGGACACAAATGCAATCAGCATTTCTAATACATTCTGGTTTAGACTTGCTCACTTAGGAAAGCCTCATTCTTCTTTCTCCTTCAGGAATAATACCGTATTTATGTATTTGGTAAGTGTCTTTCAGCCAGCTGGAAGAAGGGGGGAAGAGAATTCTCATCTGGGAGACAGTAGTGCTGTTCCTCTCTTTTCAGGAGATATTTTGGGCGTGTATTAATCTATATCCATCTAGATTTCTGGCTGCACTCCTGTTCACCAGTCCCTCTGAATTTCTTCATCACTCCTGTGTTTCCAAGAGTGAGGAAAGGCAAACAAACGAGTGCAAATGAAGTGGCCCTCTCTTACATTCTCTCCTGAATTGAAGCTGATGAAGTCTGGGAGTGCCCCCTGCATAGCAGGTGGTAACTATGTGGAGAGGAGCGGCTGGGAAGGCCTGGAAAGCATGGGTTCTCTGGGGCTGGTGCAGGTCAAGAGATTCCCTCTGCTCCCTCTTGAAACACAATTGATTCTTAAAAGTTACGAAGCCTAAGCTGGGTTGTTGATTTTTAAAACTAGCAACTTTGAAACAAAAACTTCTGCTTTTACAGGAGGAAGCTCTGTTTTTGTAGAGGCAGCGGGGTGCAGATGCCCGGAATGGGTACATTTCTCTCTCTGCATTTTGTCTGTTATGGTAGTGTCTGTCTAGCTTCAGGCTAATTTAGCAAGATTTAGTATGAAAATAGCCCTATGAAAATAGTTCTGTAAAAATTAAAGAGTCAGCTGGGAACTGTGTGTTCGCTGAAGACAGCCAATTTCTAAAATAGTTTAGAAAAGTATTTTTCAGGGGGAAAAAAAAAGAATTTGGTTCTGAGGTTATGATTTGAGAGCTATGGCACATATATGGGACTGCATGCCATTTTACTGTTGCTCTGAAAGTTAGAGAAATTCTAGCTGCAGTGTTAAAGCTTATTTAATATTCCTTAGCAATCTGGAGTTTTGTAACATTGCTGGCATTTGCCCTAAAGGTTCTGTTTTAGCTACACCTCTGAAGAAATGTAGTTGTCCAGCATGTGAAATATTGTGCAGTAGTAAAGAAAAATATGCCATCAGTGTTTTCATGACTGATCATCTGTTCTCAGCTTCGCTTGCTTTTTGCTGGGTTGCCTGAAGCAAGATATACTTAGCCTGAATTAACTGAAACAGACTTTGAAGTCTTGAGAATTTCCATGATCATTTTGAAAGGTTTTGTAAGCTATTGAAAAATATTTGGAAAAATAACTCGACACTTGTTCTGTAATTAAACATACACTTGTCAATCTCTGTGCCTGGCAGCTCCCTGTGTGTAACCACTTTAGAATCCATGAGTCTACCCTTGTTTGAGAAGGTGAGGGAGGGGTAATAAAACAGAAAGACTTGGACAGCCTAAGTGAGGTAGAATTTACTCTGCGCCTTGCTTAGGAGACAGCGTGCAACTTCTTGCTGTTAGCTTATCAAAGCAAATGAGGCTGCAAGCAAAATTGTGTGTCCTACCACTGCCTCACACCAGGAAAGATGATGTTGGCACGGACACGTGTGGTTAATCCTGCTTAGCCCAGTGGGAGCTGCAGAGGAGCTTGCAGACCTGTGCTTGCTGGTGGCCTCCTGGCCGGTGCTGCACTTGCTCTGTGCAAAGGCTTCCAGGACCTTGCTGAGTACCACTAACAAGCCAGGGACAAAGAAGTGATGTGTCTCCTGCTTGCCCTGGCCATGGCTAGAAAATGCGGTGATTTCTGAACTGTTCTCTCAGAAGTGGTCTCTGCACCGCTTGATGTGAGCTGCGCTCTGATCGCCTCCACCATCATCCCTCTGGTCTCTGCATGCAGGAAGCAAAGAAATGTATTTTCCCTTCCCAGGACAGCCTTTCTCTTTTGCCCTAGTAGTTGTGATCAGTATACCGCTTGGGCTGAGTCTGTTTGTCTGCCTGTGCTCTGCGGGAATGGAGGGATGAGAGTTCCATTGTGCTCCCAGCCCTGCCAAGTTTGCGGGGGCTCACAAGAGGCTCTACCTTTCCAGAAGGGACTGATCTTGAAACACTGGAATTATTGATGAGTCAATGCCTCTTCGAATTAAATAAAGCACAGTTAAAGCCAAAATGCTGAAAGAAATCCAGTAAGGGAGAGAAAACAACCTGGGCCTGCGAAGTGGGCTGAAAAGAGACGAGGAGGTGTCTGTCTGTACATAACATCCAGTACTGCAGTTCTCCACACTCAGGCTCTTCTGTAGAGCCACAGAAAGAGTGAACAGAATATTAGTCATGAATTAATTATGGACACATTACTCTTTAGGCTTTTGGCACCTGTCCCTTTCTTGGGATTCTGTACTGAAGCTTAAACCAGACTCTTTATAAATAAGTAAATTAAAAAAAAAATTCCAGGTACTTTCAGCTGAGAATAAAATGGGGTTTTGTTGTTTTTTGGTTTTGTTTTTTTTTTTTTCAGCAGCAGCTACGGAGCTTTACCCAGAGCATTCAGCCAGCAGGTTCTGCATGGTGGCCTATAGTCTGGCCTAGAAAAACAATATTGGCTTCCTTTGGTTTTTGCTGGATGTTTTTCTCTGAGAATGGGAATTCACTTTATTATTTGCTCTCTAATGCTGGCACTGGTGTGAAAGGGAATTTCTGTTTTTCTACAAAGACCATGCCATGTAACAAGGGATGCAGAATAGCTTTCGTCCTTGAAGATGGAACATGTTTGCTTTGAATCTGGGAGTAGACTAATTGAACGCAGAGCTTGTGGGCAATTTGTAGGACCTATTGATCATTTGACTGAATTATTTATGAGTACCTGCTGCATGTGTTTTCACTGCTGCCTAATGGAAACATTAGAAGACTCATGTTAATCATCTTGAAAGCATGTTCGCCCTGTCATACCCAAACACAAGGCAATAAGGTTTTCTGCAAAGAATCTCTGCACGCTGGGGAAGAGAGATAGGATCTCAAGCTCTAATCTAGTTACAGTTTACATGTTGAAACATTCATGGTTTCTGCAGTGGTATTTACCTGTGGCATCTTCATTTAAAGATGGACCTCTGCCTTCCTGTGCATTTGCTCTGCCATTTTTTATTTCACAAAAAACCCAAAACTTGTTTCCCCATTCCCTTTACTCTTTTATGCCACCACTTTGCATCTGTGCGGTCCTTGGGTCTGTCTTCCTTTGCCGGACTTTTCATGGCTTCCCACACCAACATCAGGATAGATGTTTGTCTCTTTCCTGGTCCGATCCAGTGCCCTTCTTTCAGCAGTGATTAGTAGCCCTTCAGTTCCCTGGGCTTTAGTGCGAAATACTTCATAGTTCGCATTTAATAATTTGGTATCGTTCTTGTGGTTCTGAAGATATTCTGGAAATAATTCAGACAAATCCCCTCCCTGAAATTAGAGGTATCACATTTCGTTGTGGTTGCCCTGACAACCACAGGCAGGTTGCACAGACAGGTAAGATGTATGACCTGCAGCATGTGAGGTGGCATCTGGAGGGGAGGCAGGCTGTCATATATTTGTAGCACCACTTCAGATGTCCCAGGTTGGGACAAATGACATCCTTAACATTGTACCAAGGTCACAGGCTATGTAGCATTTTCAATCTCCTGATTTAAGGAGTATATTTATTGCATGTGTATGTTAGTTTTATGCATTCAAACAGATGAGAGACTTGTTCAGAATCACAGTAATAAAATTTTACAACGTTTTTCCTCTTTTTGTCTTCCATCTGCAGGTCCAGCAAGAGCAAAGGAGCCACACCACAGAACCTGTGATAGATGACTATAAAAAGATGGGGACTCTCTTTGGCGAACTAAACAAAAGCCTTATCAGAATAGGCTTCACAAGGATGTACTTTGGAGAACGGATAGTAGAACCCGTAATAATTATATTCTTCTGGGTTATGCTCTGGTTTCTTGGCCTACAAGCTCTTGGACTGGTGGCTGTTCTGTGCCTTGTCATTATTTATGTACAACAGTAAAATTTTATAGATACTATTTGCATTATGTATTTCAACACTGTCACTATGCCAGTGGATTTATGTGTTTAAGTAAACGGGTGGTATATTAAAAGCTGCAATTCTTCAAATTGCTGAACTTCTGATGAGGGGAACTAAAATTACGCATTTTAAGCCAAATCAGCAGTGCCCTACTACATCTTTTGGGGGAAAAAAGGACATGTTTGTAATATAAGGGTGTGAAATGTACTGTTTTCTGCACTCTTGGGGCCTTAGCCAAAGGATTGGCTTTTCATTTTCCCCTCCCCTCTCCCCATGTTCTTGCTCTGTATGGTGAAAATTTCGTGTCTGGTTTTAAGAGGACACTTGATATGAGTGTTCTGTTTCACTGTTGGGGGGGCTCATGTGCTGTTTGTTCCCTGAATCTGCATAATTTGTTAGTGGATTGCTGAAAAGCTAAATCTGCACAAGGGAGGTTTGGTAACAAACCTTCAATGACAAACATTCGTAAGATGAATACAATTTCCAGACACAAAAGCAGCTTTGGTTAGTGTAGTTTATAGTAAGCTCTCCCCCAGGAAACAAGCTGTACCAGCAAAATACTCTTACACTGATATTTAGTGACTTCACACAAAGACTTCAGCTGTTGTTCAGGAGAAATTGCAGTCCTACACTGGCCAAGTGGTCTAATGTAGCTCTGCCTTGTTTTTTGGAAATGTACTCAGCTCCTGCTGCTATTTTTCTTTCTTTATTTTTTGTACTTGCTCTTTCCCCCAGCCCTCCTTCTTAAGATAAATATTTGGATAATTCATGGAGTTCGTAGGTAGTTCCAGCTGCAGTGTTGGAGAGCTGCCATTCCAGACGGCAGTGCTAGAATGTTGTCTGCTTCCTCTGGGTGGTGTGAGAAGTGGCTGAACAACCAGATACCAGACTAGATCTCTCAGTGCTTCCCGCGTTTGCTGCAGCTGGGCCCACAAGAGCTGAAGCTTTGTGCACCTCAGCAAACTGGACCTGTTTCCTCTTGCAAGGCAAGAATGGAGTTGAAACCAGGCAGTGATTTTATTTAGTAGTCTTAACTGGTTCCTTTCCACACTAGGCAACAGAAATGCCTGCCTGTAGGTGTATGTCACGGGCCACACAACCTAGAGAACAGGTTATATACATTCAAGAGTGTGTGCAAAATGCACTCAGCTCCCCAGCAGCCACCCCAGGGGTGTGGTGGATATTTCCAAGTTCTCTTCTTCTCGCGAAGGGAAACAGAAAAATGGGACAGAATCTACTACATCTCTACTTTACTACTACTACTACTAAATAGGCTACCAATTTAATATTGGCTGTACATTACTTTTAGTAAGAAACTTAATTGCAAAATTGGCTTCATATATGGTGGAGTGAAATTACTTATTTGCTTAAAAAAATGTAATAGGAGATGTGAAATTTACAGAAAATTACTTAACCTTTTGCAGTGACTTTTTTCCTAAGTGTTTTTACAACAATAAATTAGTTGAAAATGCTGTCTTACTCAAAGACTTTTGGAGTTAAGGGATGTTTCTCTATAGTCCCAGTCCTGCAACTGGATTCTCAAGGCCAGCTTTACGCGTGGATTGTGTTGTCTGCTAGGCTGTATTTCCTGGACTCCTGGCCCCAGTCCTTACGGACTTTCCTGTTAGGGAAATAATTGTTATTTAGGGCAGTGAACATGAAAGTCCAACTCCTCTCAAGTCTTTTTGTACTGAAATGCCATCTGTAGACATTTCTGTGCTTTTCTAATGAACAAGGAGTTTCCTTCTGAGGAAGCAGGTCACCTCTCTGGATCTTCAGATGACCCTGACTGGATTCAAAAGGCTCTGCTGAACCAGCAGGACTGCAGGGCACTGGGACTGAGGCCCAGCTGTGTAGATGGCAACCTTTGTTGATTGGCACCTGGTTAAATAGGTATGCTGGTGGCAAGGAAACATGGGACAGCCAAAGGTGTTTCTAGATTTGGGGGATTTTGTTGTTCACAGCTTGAAGTCGCGAAGCAAACAGCAAGTACGGGCTGAACTCAGAGGCAGGAGCTCTGTACTCAAAAGTGCCTAGGAGTAAGCTTTGGGTTTGTTTCAAGTCCCCTAGAAAGAGAACATCTGTTTACATTTTCGTGTATTTGTATAGATAGAATGATGGGGTTACGTGTATTCTTCCCCTGTAAAAGGCTGTATTACAAAAGCATCCTGTTGTTAAAAGTAAAAAAAAAAATTCCTTTCTTTCTTCCCACAGTCTGGTTACTGTACAAAGGATCTCATCTAATTCCTTTCATCCCACAGGAAAAAGTGTGTCTGCGATAGCCTTGTTGCAGTAGTTCTCTTGTGTAAAGACGCTGTGCTGTGAGATGGCATGTGGTATTTCCTTGAAGTGGTGATTTTGCTCTGTACATAAGGAAGGGGAACAGCAGGTCACGGGTGTGACCAACAACTTCAGTGAGAACATTTTGTATATGCATGTGACCTTTCAGTATGAGCAGAACTGTGACTGTTGCACTCATGAATTCAGTTCAGTTGTTTGTTCAGTGTTCATGTTTGTGTATACGTACTATGGGGAAAGGTAGCTTTGGGGCTGAGATTGTGTTAAGTGAATGTCTTAGGTGGTTTCTCTTAAGGTTAACTTTCCATGTCTTGTCCTTTACAGAAGTTTTTAATTTTTAAAAACCTGGAAAAATTGTGCTAGTGGTGTTAGTTGGCTGAAAATGGAAAAAGNGTATTGCATGGACAGTTCCCCTCTCCTGTTTGGTTTCATACATTCCCTTGTATATAAGAATTTGTACTGAAGCGTCTGTCCTAATTTTGTGCTATTACTGTACTATCTCCCTCTCATTGGCAGGGAAGGCAGCAGGAGCTAAGGAAAAAGAGGAACTGGGGTAGAATCAGACATAAAGACTGGAAAAGTGGAATGCTGTGAAACAATGCGTATATGTGTCCAAAGAAATCTGAACCTAAATGTGTGCCAAAAGCGAGGGGGAAATGGGTGAACAGTCCTTCCTTGTGTTCTTCATTCCATCCAGAGAAAGTTGCAAGGGAGAGCAAGCACAAAGTGTTCTGAGGATGTCTCTAGCTAAAAAAGCAGAAGGGTAATTCTTAAAAAGGAAAAAAAAAAAAAAAGACAATTTCACTGTTGTCCATATAGTAAAAATTAATAATGTTATTTATGTCTGTTTCATATTATTATTATTGATAGAACTGAAAGCACCTTTGTGCATCTGTGTGTAGGACTGTATGAAAGAATTAAGTCCTTTAAATCTGTGTTAAACTACAAATGATATAATTCCTGTTGGTCAGTGTGACATTGCAAGCATTTTACATAACCTCCAATTTCTAAGGGATGGACTCTTCAGTGCTGTTTCACACCTGCCAAATACATAAATGTTTGAAATAGTGTGTACAGAGAAGCTCTGCAGGAGAATCTTGGAGAACCCTGTTTGCACTGAAACATCATCACATCAAAACTGTCCATATAAAAAGGAAAAACCATATTTCTTAAAAAGTCTGTATTGAATGAATCCTACAGAAAGCACTTTGTTACTCTTTCTAATAAAAAGTATTGCAGTCAATGAGATCTGTGAATTCTTTGTGGTGCTTTGTTCAAAGTTACTTGGATCCTTTCTAAATATCATGGTAGGCCCAGATGAAATGGGGCAGTGTTTAGCTATCCACTGAAATCAGTTAACTTGCAGCTGGTGAAGAAAAAACTGCAGTACAAGACCTGAATAAACTGCATCAGGTCTCTGTGGTTGTATGCAGCGAGTTATGCAAAACTAAAAGAAAATAAGTAGTAGAGCTAGATGTTAACAAATAATGGCAACATTAGTAGCTTTTATTTCACAGCATACCTGTTTTGCATCCAGAGCAGCCTCTGAAGGGAACCAGATGTAGTCAGGGGTGCCAAAAATCCTTTGAAGTGACAGTTGCTGTGCCACAGAAAGGTTTGGGTGTTTTCAATTTGTTTTTTTTAGATACACATAGAACATTANAGTCAGGTGGACTTTTAACTTCCCTTAACTTCTGCCAATGCCTTGGTTGCTTCTGAGATGTCTCGAAATGCATATAAAACCATCAGTATTCTTTTTACACTCACTCTGGAGAAAGCTGAGCTTTCATCAGCTCCGTTTTATACAGGGGAACCAAAGGGGATGAGAATGGGAAAGAGGAATCAGACTAACAATAGTGAGTTTTAACTTGCATGAAAGCTTCTGGTCTTTTCAAATTCTAGTCTTGTACTATCCAGATAATATTTGTGTCTTGTGTGCAGTTGTCACAAGTCTTAGCCTCCAGCCTACATATGTATTTTCTAATTAGTACGGAAGTGAAGCTGCTAATATACGCTTTTTCCCAATTTATTGAAGACAACACACTTCCCCCTCAAGTGGCAGGAGGGGTGTGACTGGATAAAGCCCTTCTTGTGACAGGAGCTGCTCTTGCTGCAGCCTCAGGGGAACCATCTCCTTCCCAGGGTACAGCAGGCTACCAGTACTGTTGAAATACCTGGAGTCCGAGCAGCATGGGCAGGAAGGACTGTTAGACCACAGTCCAAGGGATTTGATCAGGCAGTGTTTGAGATAGAGCTGTTACAGAGTGCAGTTGTCTAGATTTTAT
>VYZQ01012516.1:26372-70227 GCA_013400655.1 Mystacornis crossleyi | reverse complement strand
GTGCCTATGTGAGTATCACCATGCATCTTCTCTGCCCTTCACAGATATCAGCAACCTTATTCTCCTGCAGCATGGTACTAAAAAATCAGTACTGTAATTTAGAAATCCTGGAAGTTTGGGGATGCAATAAACTTAAAGAAGCAATAGGGAGGATTATGCAAAATGTCTCAACATTAGGGCTTGGAGTTATAAAAAAAGGGAGAAGTAAATTTCATAGTATGACATGCGAGAACACATAGTTCTGAATTCAAGAAAAGGCACTCTAAAAGCTCATCTCTTGTAAGTGACAGAGACTAGCTGGAGCTTTAGCAGCACACCGGATGAACAGGAGCCAAGAATAAGATGTGGCTGTCAGAAAAAAATAATCCTAGGGTGGTTTGGATATCGTATTTCTACTAGACATGTAACAAGTCATAGCATTGCATTGATTTTTTTTAAAACTTTTTTTTAATATAATGTGGTACAGAAATTTTCAAACATTTTCATGAAAATCTTAATGGAAGCTGGCTTGTTTGTAAATGTAAAATGAAGTCATAAGGTAAAGCATAAGTGAAAGGGTGATGCTGGCTGGAGGGCAATTAGGTAAAAACTGTTAGTAACTTCAGTCCAGATATTAGACAAAACCCTCACTTGAGTAAGACTCTGAAGGACATACATCAGTGACAACAAGAACTGGAAGCAGCTTTCAGGATAAAGCCTGGTTGTTTCCAAAAGAGATGCTAGGGGATGGCTGTCTGCAAGAGTGAAAGACTGGACTCTGGCTCTGAAGCAAATTTCTTCCAGTTCTCTGATACAAATACAACTAAAAGCTGAGCTATTTCACTCACCCTCTTCCAGAGGGAGCGCAAAGGACCACTTTTAAATCCTCTGCAGAGATTGCCATTTTGCTCATTTCCTGTTCTGATTGTGAGCACGTTGCAGTACTGTGTCGGATTCACGGAGGTGATCTAACCTTGTCTTTGCTCCCACTGTGTCTGATTTAACTGAAAGATTCATGCCTGAGATAACACATTTTATATTTGCTTCGTGCTGTTCTCTGTTTTCAAATATCTGATTTCTCCAGGTTGGAGGCAGAAGTGATATCGTTTCTTATTGAACAAGCCAGCTGATAATGGTCTGTGTTAGACCATAGCAGTGGAAGAAAGGAAGGAGTTAACTGATTAGGTTCTTCAGTTATTGCCAAATTCTGCTCGCTTGCCTTTGGTTTGCTCAATAAACTGTACATTGTAGCAATGTGCCCCCAGCACCCTGGGTTGGACTTTCAATTACTTGTGACCACAAAAACTGATAATCTCGTGGCCAGTGATGTGAGCGACACTTCCTTTTCCAGTTTAACAGAAATTGCTCAACAGTTACGGCACTTCCTGCCCTTGCCCGTGCGGTTCAGCGGCACACGGATGCCTGGGCAGGCACAGCCTCCCACAGGAGCCATGGCACGAGGGAAGCCTTTTCAGCTCTGGCTCACGACTCTGAGCTAGCCGAGCCAGCAGGAAAACCACAACTGCCATCACCTCGGGGATTGCTGCAGGGCTTCTGCACTTGGACAAGGTGACTCAAACGCAGCCAGGAAAGCCCTAATCCACAAAGCAACCGTCACAGGTGGCATTGCTTCCTGTACTCCTTCATCCAGTGAGCCAAAAAATACAGGCTTATGCAAACATGGAGCCTGAAGTCAGCTTTAAAGAAAGGGTAGCTCAAATATGACTACTTGGTTAAATTCTTCATATAACTTGGATTCATTTCTCCTTTCCTCTGTTGAAGGTGACTATCTCCACTTTTGTTAAGGTGAAAGGAAGAAGGGCGTAAATAAAACAGGTCATTTAAGGGAACATCAAAGCTAAGTGGGATGACATCATGAGACCAGCAAGCTTATGCTGCTTCAACCTGCACATAATAGTTTTCCCTTACTATGATGCACTCTTCAGAATACAGAGTTCCCTGGAAAACATACCACAGTAATGCAGACCTGTACTCCAAGCCTGTTGGTAGGTGTGGTTAAAACACGTATGCTCTCTTTAAAAACATGTACATACCTTCTTTGTGGCCAAAGAAAACACATTGAAAAGATGTAATTTAAGAAATTTACATCCCGGTAACTTATCTGATACCTTATCAGATGTCAACATAGGATCAGTGATCTCCCATGGGGCAGAGTTTACTAGCACAAAGGCAGCATATGATATTATTTGTTTTCCATTAGTACCTGCAAACTTCTATACAACTTTTAATTCTAAGCCCTGGGAAAGGCAACAATGCCACAAAATCTTGTTTTAAGAAATTAAAAAAGGGCAGAGGATTGAAAACAGTAATTTTTGGGGGGAGATATAGACCGGTTGTGTTTGAGAGCTGAGACTTGTGTGAGATCAGGGGCATCTGTGGGAGAGCTCAGAACCAAGCATGGCCCTGCAGAGGTCCAGTCTCACACTTCCCCATGTTGGTTTCCCACTCCCACTTTTACCAGAGGTCCACACTTCAGGCAGTCGTTTCAGAATCTGGGAAAATATTGGTGACCAGTCTGAACTCAGCTCAGTAACAAATTATTGGTCTCAGTTCCAGTAAGAAAAACCCATTTCACAGATTCACAGAATGTCTAGGTTGGAAGACACCTTCAAGATCGAGTCCAACCTGTGCCCTAACATCTCAACTAGATCATGGCACCGAGTGCCACATCCAGTCTTTTTTTAAACACATCCAAGGATCGTGACTCCACCACCTCCCTGGGAAGACTACTCCAGTACTTTATCACTCTTTCTGTGAAAAACTTTTTCCTAATACCCCTTGATGTATGTATTTCCCTTGATGCAGCTTGAGACTGTGTCCTCTTGTTCTGTCAGTTGTTGCCTGGATAGAGACCAACCTCCTTCAGGAAGCTGTAGAGAGTGATAAGGTCACCTCTGAGTCTCCTTTTCTCCAGGTTAAACCACCTCAGCTCCCTCAGCCGTTCCTCATAGGGCTTGTGTTCCAAGCCCCTCACCAGCCTCGTTGCCCTCCTCTGGCCAAGCTCAAGCGTCTCAACGTCCTTCCTGAACTGAGGGGCTCAGAACTGGACACAGTGCTCAAGGTGCGGCCTCACCACGGGTGTGTATTTTCCAAGTGGTGTGTATTTTCCTCGACAATCCCACTAGAAAATTCCCACTCGGCTACTGAACCCACTGGGCACACACAGCCTGAACTCTGCCCACCTGGGCAGCTGTCGGGAGGATGCCAGGAGCTCTGCAGGAGGGTGGTCCCAAGCATCCAACAGCACTTACGTCCCACGATGTTGGCAGTTACAGGTTGTCCAGTGGGAGCACCTAGAAATTATATTTAAGTGTTTTAGTGCACTAATGGATAAGTCATTATCTTTCAAGTGGGAGCCTCATTCAAAGACACAGTCCTTGCTCGAAAAAACAAGCTTGAATTCCAAGATGCACTATTAGGTAAAGCTGTACACCCTCAAATATCAGCCAGTGAGATGTGACTGAGATCAGTGAAGAAATGGTGCTGGCTGGTGTGACATGAAGTAAAACGAAGTCTGCCACAACCAACTAAAGAAACAGGTGATGTTTAGTACCTGTTGGAATGCAGCAGGGATTCATTTGTCACACCTCAGTGCATTGTTAAAAAGTCATCACAGCTGTGGCTGCAGCACTGTGCTGTGTTACCTTCTCAGGGCAGTCCAGATGTTGTGATGGAAATAGCACAGAGAGCTTTCCAGGAGCTTGAGGGCTTAACCTAATTGGACCATTCGTTTCTATAAAGGTGAAACTAATTGTCACCACCTTCGCGAGTCACATCCGCCATCACTGCTGCCCCCCAGCGGATGCTACAAAAGACAACTGAGTGTGGCTGGCAGGATTTCTTTTTGTCTTCACAGAGAATCAGGCAGGACAAAAATAAAATACATCCTTAAATTTGCATTTCTATGGCTTTTTTGAAATGAGATATGTTGCCAAGCCATTTCTAAGAGAATACTTATTTCTTAGTCTTTGCTGTTTACTAACTGGAAAAGGTGTTAAGATGAGTAATTCCTGTTCCATTGAAAAATCTTCACCTCATTTAAAATTGTTCATAGAAGTCGTAGGCATAAAGAACAAGATATTTCTCTAGCCCAAAATTCCATAAGGGCAAGGTTTTTTAAAGAAATACAATTTCTGGCAGGGCTCTGTTGCCCATGACCTGTCTGTGTGGTACCCTGGTGCTGCAGGGAGAGATGACACACACGCAAGGATTCACCACTACCACCACCACCACCTCATGAGCACCAGCAGGGAACTGGAGCAGTGTATGGGAGTCCCTGAAGCACCACATTCTGGAAAACTGTCCAGCTGATGTCCTCGCCCAACTGCTCTTGTTAACGGTTTAATAACCTTCTGGGATATTTTGGGGCCATCAGGATATTTTTGGCCAGTTACCCCTCCTACCACCAGCTTCCCTCTTTCCATGCGGTTTCTTTTCCCTGGAGCGGCATCACATGGTCCAGGGTGGGGGGACAATGATGATGACAAAAAACCTGGGAAAGACAGCTTCCAGGGTTCAGATGTGCTCGGGCTCACCCTGAGGCCCCCCACTCCTCTGGCCATCAGAACAGCATTGGCACTGGGCTGCGTGGAGACTTGGGAACAGCCTTTTGCTCCCAGACCCTCCCCAGGATCAGCCAGGGAGCCTCAGGGCTGAGCCCAAACATGCAGGCCTGGAACTCCGCTGCCAGCTTGGGAACAGCAGCACAGTCCCAGTTCCAGACCCCAAAGCAGAATCACACAATATTCTGGGTTGGAAGGGACATTCCAAGGATCATGGCGTGCAACTCTAAGGTGAATAGCCCATTAAGGGATCAAACCCACAACCTTGGCGTTAGCAGCACCAGGCTCTTACCAGCTATATCCTAGCACCGGGCTCTGGCTGTGTTTCTGAGCACAGCAACACAGGAGGTGGTTTCCTGTTTTCTCCTGCTTTCTTCCAAGCCCCAGATCTGACCAAATGAGCCTTGTTTCAAGCCCCAAAACTTCACCACTTAATCCCCATTCCTACATCCTCAAACCACAGGATTTAGCCTCAGTTTCTTGGCCTCTAAGTTGGCCAAACAAGCCTAGTTCCATGTCCTCAAAAAACACATGACTTGGTGTCTGTTTCCAAGCTCAATAATGCAGGACTTGGTCTCCAATTTGCAAACCCTAAAACTGCCTAAATGAGCCTGTTTTCAAGCCCCAACAATGCAGGACTTCTGGACTGTTTTTCAAAAATTAAAACATAGGACTTGGTATCAATTTTCAAAAACTTAAACTGACCCAGATGAGCCTGGTTTCAAATTTGCAAAACACAGGACTTCATTTTGTTTTTCAAGCCCCCTCAAAAAGCAGGAATTACTGTTTCTGAGCACTAAACCCAGCCAGTTTGGAAAAGCCTTACTAGTTGCCTGAAGGGCAGATGAAAGAAAAAGGTAAATTCATTTAAAACCTCATCTAAGCCATCTTCGTAATTTTCAAGGCAGTGAAGAGAGGCAGGCAGTGTCCATCCTGCTGCTGCTCTGCCACTGGGATTTCTGTTTTCTGCTTCCAACGCTGCCTTCAGCTTTGATGACCCTTATTTGACGCAACTCTATTTGCAGCAAACTCCAGACCAACTTGCACAGTCTGGCTGTATCCTTTTATATCCCTGACCCCAATCCGACATTTCTGAGCCAAACTCATCTGCTCTGGCATGGCTGGAAGCAATGCAAGGGGGAGGATGGAGGATCTCCTGGTGTCCCCGTAGAGGTGTACAGGTTTCCACCAACCAGGCACTACCAGCAGGTCCCAGTGACAGCTGCAGTTTCCCTTACGGGCTGAATTGAGCTGCATTGAAATCAGCGTCATCTGCTGGAACTTGCTGCTCCTCAGAAGGGTCATTTGGGAGCCGCAGGTGGGACACACACCTCTCTCTGTGGTAATTAGAGCCTTTGGCAGAGTCTAAAAAGGCTAAATTTTATATAAGCCTAAGAGCCTCAAAGCCTGCTGAATTCCTAGACATTTGTCCCTGTAGCTACAGCCCCAGTAAGCCCAGCCACAGAGCTCTTTCCCACTTAGTGTTGTGGTGGCATATCAATAGTTGTCTCTTGTTATTGACGGATAAAAAGGTGGCATTTTAGGGGACACTTGGTCTCCTGTACTTAATAGGCTTAAGCTGGAGGGTCAGTTCTTTGTCAAGCTCTTTCTTTCTGTACCACCTGATGGCACACTTGCATTAGCACACCGCAGGCTGAAGGCGGCACAAATCAACCAGCACATCCTGCCCAAAGCTGTTCCGCTTAGTTTCTCCTGCATCGCGAACGTACTGTTTAATTAATTAAAGGATCCAACACTGTAGTATTGAGTAAGAATAAGCAGGGCATACAAAATAATTATACCAAGAAACCCCTGTATTATTCAATTTTTATCCCAGCTAGTACCTGGATAATTCATTACTTTTTGATTTTTTTTTCAGTAAGTTTGGTGAGAAACTTGCCATTGCCTTCCTGAGACATGCCTCCATGGATGACAAATTTTCCTTGCCCTCTGTTTTCTCTGTCAGAGGGTTTGCAGCAGATTTGTCAAGGTCATGTGTTACTAAACTGTAAATGGAAATCACTTCTGTCCTCCAAGTAATATAATTATGACCCAACTACATATCAAAGGAACAATCTCCAGTGGGCTACATAAGAGTGTGAAGTCTTATCATAGAGTAGTTTGGAAGGGCCCTTAAAGGTCATCTAAGTTATCACATTTGCCACATTTGATAACCATTTGGATGGCTATCAATACATCAGCAAATGCTGCAGATGGTTACAGACCACAGGTACAAACAACTTGCTGGTCTGCTGGATTTTATGACTTCGTGAAGAATGTATTAAAATATTTTTTAGCTCTTTATATGCAGAATCTTAATGGAAGATGTAAATAAGCTGGATCTGGACTTCAACATCTCAGAGCAGGAGCCTCTCAAATAAGTGTTGTGGGTAGCACCAGAGAGGTTTTGAAGGATTTCCTGTCCTGACTTCCTCCATTACCCGCTGAATGGCATTGGCAGTGATAATTGCAGCTTCGGGGAAAATGGCTGCTAAGCAATGACAGCAGAAAAGCCCTACAGCCATCTTCTCAATTAAATCAAGTGGAAATTTAGTCCTTGAGTACTGCTTCTGAAACTGGCTGAGCAGAATAAGAGCAAGCACCCTGGTGGCTGAGAGGATAATGAGGGCAGCAGAAAGACTGCTCGCTTTGCTCTGTGACCACTGTCTCCATGTCCCCATTTGAAAAGTCAGTGGCTACCTCTGCCCTAGAGCTAATGTTGACATGAGAATAAAACCAACAGATTGCCAGTTGAATCTACTCTAACAGAGCCCCTTTAAGCTGGTGAATTTTGAGGAAGGCCATTAGCATCTCTGTGGCAATGTTTCTCTTCTCTTTTTTTATCGGCAGCTTGTGTTTCTGCCATTATTTGTTTGTCTCAGCCACAACCTCTTGATCTCTGAAGGCTATTTTGGTATTGCTAGTATGTCCTTCTCACCTCATTTATTTCTATCCTTTCTGTTTATCCTGGTACTTGTGCTTTTTATCAACACCATCTGCAAACTTCTCATATTTGTTACTGGTTCCTACAATTAGAAGTTTTTGTCTCTGTACATGCCTGTGCCAAGGGGATCTGGAGTCATTTTCAGTAACAAAGGAAATATCTTTACACTCACTTGATGTAAACTACCCGAAATGAAAGGATGAAGCAAACAAGTAAGAAGTCTTTGCCATAATACATACGACAACTAATGTGAATCCAGATTTTTTTCAAATTATATCTAAGAGCATTTACTCCAGCCTTCATAAAGGAAGGGAAACTTCATATTTGGGATATGAATAGGAAGGACAGGGTTTTAAGGAGGAGAACAGCCTGCAAGTTGATAAAGCCTTTTTTCCTCTTTCTGCAGTGCTTAGGAACAATAACCCAAATACATAAAGAGGTTTTTAGCCAACCTTTACATAATGTACCTCTTGCACTGTTGTCTTAAAGATTCTGGGCACAGATTTCTGTATCCAAATTGTTCTAAATGCTTACAAAGAATATCTAAAACTTTAGAAAGCAGCAAAAGCAGAACATGGCTGTGATCTAAAAAAATCCAGGAGAATTAATCTTTGTCTACCATCCAAAGCTTGACCACAGAATTGAATTTGTGACATTTTCCCCGTATAGTGATCAAGCTCTTCATGGTCCTTGGATCTAGCCTCAAATTCCCTTTTTCCCTTTCATAATTTCTTGTGCCAGTTCCGTGCTGGTTTTGGTGTATTTTGAGCAGCACTTGACCCCAGCACTGACAGGCACTTTATCAGTGTAACAAAGCATCTCTGTTCTCATGGGAAACAGAAGCAGTCATCTGTCAGAAAGCAGCGAAGACTTACTACAGGTTGTCATGCAAAGTCAGACTGAGAAGAGAGAAATTGTCAGCTTCACCTTGATAAGCCCATGAGTGTGAAAGACATGTCACATGCAATTTCCATTACAGAGATCAGCAGGATTCCACGAGAAATAAGAATGAGTGGAAAAATCAGAACATACAGAAAATTATTCAGACTAGAAACCTCGGGCACTTCCAGGTGTGCCTGTTTTCCATAGAAATTAAGAAGATTCTCAACATCAAGAGAAGATCATCCATTACAAAAAGTACATCAAGATAGCAAGGTAACATTCTCAGATTAACCTAACCTTACTATATTTTTTCCCCTCCAGCAAAAAAGATGATAAATCCTCTCACAGTAGGAAAGCAATTTTACTACCATCCAAAAATACTTCAGTGCTTTTCCACTTAGAACTGTCTTCCTGTTTCACATAAGAGCAGTGTACTGCATCCTCCTTGCCTTTCCCTGACACTGGCAACTTGATCGGCAGGTACAAGTATCTTCTCCCTTTGTGCCAGGGGAGGGATATGGACTGGTGGAGTATCCCTAGTTAGTGAAGTCAGCTTTCAGAGGCAAAGAACCCCAGCTGTCCTTACAATGAGAGACCAGAATCAAGTTCTTTAGCAGAAGCTTAAATTCTGTAAGCTGCATGAACTGCTCACAGCAAAGGAACTGGCATGCACTGTGCCATCATCCACCCAGGAGCTGACTGCAGCTGGGCAATGAAGAGGACTGGCCATCCGCTGGACACCTGCCACTCCTTTTTCTCTTTCTGAAGCACAGCAATTAATAATGATCAGCAGTAAATACTTGCACTGCAGTAGCACATGTCACATCCTTGAATTTAGGGTTTATCAGATGAGAAGTCATCTTCCTGAAGCTGGATGTTTAGTGTCAGCTGGGACAGATGCAAGGAGAAACTCAGACATTGTTTGTGTTTGGTTTCCAGGCACCAACTTTGTTTTAAAGCTGATTGCAGTTAAGGAAGGAAACAAGATTTTGTTACTCGCATTCACCTTCTCACACAAAAAAACTCTGCACCTAAAAGCTGGTAATGGCACAGCATATTTGTACAACTCAAAAATACTATTACACTATTACGATTTTACTATTTAGGAAAAACAATGCCTTTGTGAAAACTGCAATTAGTTGAACGAGTGGTGTAATATAAAACCTTTCAGACCATTGCTGGACTACACCCTGGACAAAGTGTTTGCTCATCAATACAGTGCTAAAATAGCATCACTGCAGAAGTTCAGCAGCCTAGTTTTAAGAACTCAAGTGACACACTAGTTACTTTTGCAAGACAAGTAGAAGAAAAGTCTTCTTGTATCAACCAGTATGAAAATATAATTTAATGCACTGCAACAGTAATACCTTTTTCTCCTAGAACATAAAATACTGGAAATTAAGTTGAGTGTGCAATATTTAGTTATTTGTACAATTTTACCTGGAAAGAGCACAGTTCACATATTTGTTACATATAATTCCTTTCTGTTCTGCTTTACTGCTTAGAAAAAGGAGTCTCACAAAGCTTCATGGTGACAATAAAAATCTTATTCCAGTTCAGACTTCTTTTTGGCAACCAGTAGGTGGAATCAATGCTCCACCAAACCATATCATTAGTGTCACTAAAGCAGTCTCCACAAAAGGAGGAATACAAAACCAAAGGTCCTTAAACTTAAAAAAAAAAAAAAAGAAAAAAAACGCAAAATAAACCACTTTTCCTATCACCTACCCTCTCTAGAGAAGTAACAGCACAAGACACTGATTCAGTCTCCTGCCCTCCAAAAACATGGATCTGTCCATCAGCATCACCTTGCAGTCCAGGAGTACAAGGTCCCCAAATCTGGGATAGGATCTCTCACAAAGCAACCCAGGTCTTTCTACCACAAACAAACTAAGGGCCCTGTGCCTTTGCATTGTCCTGCCCCTGTCCATGCACTTCCCCCCTGCATTTCATGGCCTCTGTCACCACACATGTCCCCACAAGGAGCATTTAGTGACCAACTCCAGAGCAAGTAAGTGCCCGTGGCACAGCCAGAGCTCCTGCTCCAAGGGGTGTTCAGCCAGTCGGGGCAGTCATGAGCACACAGGGCACTTACCTTGGAGGTGGGAGACCAGCAGCAACAAGCCGGCGGAACAGGGCTGCTCTGCTGGGGTGGACAGACCAGGATGCGCAGGTTACCATTCCACACCAACTTCACCACCACAGGGCACTCTGCCAAGCAGCACAAGCAGAGCTGGTAGCAATAACGTGTCCCAGCATCATCCCAGCGACCATCAGACACACAAAGGCAAAGCAACTCCCAGGGCAAACCATGAAACCTGGCAGTGGGGTGAAAACCGGAGGCAGGAGGAGAGGTTGATGAGGGTAATTAGTCTATTAGCACCTTCACACACTGCCAGCTGCTTCTCCTCAGGCTGGGTTGAGTCAAAGGTTTACCACTGGTCCATGAGGCACAGTAGACACTTTGGTTTCTGAAATTCAGGCTGCATTTCCTCAGCTAAAACAGTTTCTACTTGTAATAAATATTTTCATCAGGCTTCTGTCTCTCTTGCCTCCTGACATTTTTCTTATGTTCACTTTTCCTGCAGCCCAGCAGCCTCTGCACACTTCTCCCCACTTGCATGCAGCAAGGTCTGCCTGGTGACAACCGTGCTGCCCTGTGTCCTGCCCAGGAGGGCTGCAGCCCTGATAGCTGTGAACCATGGTGGGAAGAGCTCTGCCAGGGGATGGGGCAGCCCTGCAGGGCTCAGAGATCCCGTGTCTCTCGAGGTCTATCAGCATTGGCTTGTTAAAATAGGTCTTGGCTAAACAAGCTCAGCTCTCTGGCCCCATTGAGCTTCAGTGCTACTGAAAAACACAAAACCCCTACCATTTCTTGAGCTGAAAATAGACGTATTTTGATTGCTGCCGAAGCAAAGGGAATTTTAACTGTGCCCATATTTGCACCATGTTTCACCAGTCGTGCTTCCCCTGCAGAGTCTGCTTCTTTGGGGGTGGCAAAGCACACCTCTCTGATGTGAAGAAAGTCACTTTGGATTTTCCATCTCCCTTCACATTGAAGGTTATTGTAGCTGGGGCAGAAATATTTTGGAGATGCTTCCTTGCCAGCCATTTCCCTCACAGCAGTTTTATTTATATATGTGTGTGTTGACAGACACCCAGCTGTGTGTGCTGGGGGATTATCACATAACCCCAGAGCTGGCGCAGCCCTTCGCACACTGCGTGTGTCTGGCAGGGCTGCAGCTGCGTCCCTGCTGCTGGAGCGAGCGAAGTCTGGTTTGTCTCTGTAGATAAAACAAGGTGGGAATCTGCTGGGCCACTGGGCGGGCATTTGTTTATGCAAATGCTAAGATAAGGTGAGTTCTTGCACCCTCTTCCCCAGGTCCCAAATTGTCTCAGTGCATTTACTGGCTGCTCTGGCCACTCAGCTGCTGCCCACCAGTGCCACCCATTTGCCGGCACTATTTATACCGCAGCTCTAGGGTTTCAGAGGGCTTGGAAATTGAGCATCACGGTGCGACAGCTACAGGGATGCTTCCAGACCCCCAGAAAGGAGGGCCAGAGTGAGGGAAGCAGTTGGAGGCAGCAAGTGCCCAGGGAATGCATCCGAAGCAGCTCACAAGTTCCCAAACCTCAATGGAGAGATGCCTGTGAGCCAAGCCCGGGCAGAGCGAGGGCTGGGCATTGGGGCTGCCAGGACAGCAGGAAGAAAAGGGAGGTTTTGTCAGCACCACACAGAGCATGGTTTGATCCCACTGACCACAGCAGACAAAGGACAAAAGGCGGCAGATGCCAAGGAGTAGGCTTTAACTGCCTGGGGAGCCTTCCCATTACAGCTGAGTAACACTCCAAAAACGCAAGAGGTGGTTATAGGGGCTGTTTATCTTTTTATTATAAATTTGGTATGAATGACCAATGGAAAAATCACAATGGAGTACCAAGAACATTTTATCAAAATTTTAGCAGCATTTAAACAGTAATAGATTCCCAACCTCCTCTGGGCACCCCTTGCCCTTTGCCTCCCACCACCCACAAAACAGTAACCTTCACTCAAATGTGCTTTCCAGAAGCGTGCAGGGGATGTAGCTAGCCATTTTCCCCTGAGCTGCCGTGAAAAAAATCTCACCCCAAATGCTGGTTACCATACAACCTCCATCCACACAGGGCCAGGCTTCTATCCCCTCCTCGCTGTAGGCAGCACAGCAGGAGGCTGGCTGGCGCTGGAGTGGGATGGGAGTTGCCAGGGGGGAGGCAGCACCTGCTCACATCCTCCACTGCATGGATCAGCATTCCCATGGGCGCCCATCACCTCCAAGCACAAATCCAGGGCTGAGCCCTCTCCCGCCCGCTGCTGCCCTTTGCTTCTGTACGTGGGGGTGCCGTGCGTGCCACGGCCCCGCTCCTGTACCTGAGAGTGTGTGCTTGTGTCCGGATGGAGACAAGGAGGGGAGGCTGACGGTCTGTCCTCCCACAGGAATTGAGAGCCAGGCAACTGGGAGCCGAGACTTGAAGGGGAAAGGTAGGAGGTGAGCAGTGAGATACTCAAGTATCAACCCACAAAATGAAGTCAGTTTACTATCAGCTAATGTGGAGAACCATGGGCTGCCTACTAAGTCACAAGAACTAATTTTTAGTGTGCGCTTTTTTTTTTTAAGTTACATTAAGACATGAACAGTACTATCCCAGCCTCACAGGCCAAAGCTTGGTGAAAACAATGTTGAATTAGAGGTGGGGAAACACAACACACGTGGAGACAACAACATAATATCGGCAAGCTATTCCCCTGCTTCTTTGGTACTTCCTAAACTTTCTTATCCAAAATATATAAGGGAAATGCACCATTTAAAAGTTACTGTTCATAAGTATTTACACAGCCATAACCATCACGCTATGATACACAAAAATCAATATGATATGAACAAAGTTATTTTATGAAAAGCACTTCTGCACATTTTATTTTGTTCCAGTATCTTAATAGCTTTAAAAAATTCATGTGTTATGCAGTCCTGTACCTCGCTTCTTCTTATATCAAATGGACAAGAAACATTTCCTAATCCATACTCTTCTTCAAAAGATTAAAAAATAGCCACCAAAATGATACACTATGTACAAATTTTACTAAATATTAAGTTCTAGGCAATTATTTTCACCCCACTGATAATATAACTTAGGTATTGTTACCTACTATATGCATATATATTTCTTTAATATATAAGAAATGGCACCACATCACCATGTCACCAATATGACACATTGTTATGTACAGTAGATAAGAAGTTAGGTATGGAAGATGGATCCTCTCCGACTGCTTCTTTCACGGGAATGCTTCTCCCATCGGTAGTAGCTTGGCCATTTCCCCTTTTCCCGGCAGAGGAGGCTCCTCAAATGTAAGGCAGGATCCCGTACATCAGCAGTGCCATCACCCCGGCGCTGAACAAGCCGGCCACCGGCACAGTCACAAACCACGCCAGGAAGATGTTGCGGAAGAGGCGCCAGTCGACGGCTTTCTTGGAGCGGATCCAGCCAACGGCCACCACGGAGCCAACCTTGCGAGCGTGGGGAAGAGAGAGGGAGACAACATGTGAGGGGTAGGTCTGAGCACCTGTAACATGCCCATGGCCACACCAATGCCAGTCAGCTGATACCAAGCGATGCTCTGAGATAAAGAAGCCCCTGAGGATGACAATGGCTCTGTTCTGGTGTGGTGGCAGGAGGGTGACGCTTCCAACGTACTTAAACCTTTGTTTTTCAATGATCTCCTGTTTTTCATGGGTCTTGGGGTCAGCCAAAGGCAAATAAACATGTTGGTGGGTTTTTCTCTGCCCTGGTAACTCCTACATGAACCTTCAGTGCAACTGAGGCAGCCCTCCACCTGACTCAGTCCATAGGGGAGAGAGCAGGTGTCCACTGACTCTGGCCTGATTGCAGTCTAAATCACGAAAACACCAGGAAAGTTGTTTTTAAGGCTCTACTGAAGAGCACTGCATGGAGCAGGCCAGGATAGCCAGTATGGTTCCTGTCCCACCTGCCTGTCCTCTTGCTGGTTTGGGATGCCCTGCCTGTTCACCCAGCAGCTGCTGACCCTCTCTGTGCAGCTCACAGCCCGGCATACGGCGCTGACTCAAAATGCCACATCCGTATTCCAGTACTGAGGGCTACAGACAGGATGGCAAAGGCAAGGTAAAAGCAGCTGAGCCCACCCTGTGACAGCGATGGTGGCTTGGCAGGGGCCAGACAGACAGTGCAGGCTGAGACCCAGTACCTCAAACTCATCAGTCTGAGCCCTGTGAGAGAAACCAGCCCTTCTGGACCAGCTAGCCAAGCAAAGCATCCAGAGCTAAAATCCCCTCTTGCAGACAAAGACATCAGCCTAATACTATGGGGCACACAAACTGCACGGACACCAAGAGGATGGTGGGGAACGGATAAAACACCAAGATATCCTTCAAAGACAGTGCTGCCAGGGCAGCTGGGTAGGTCAGTGGTTTTGTAGACAAAACACACTGTGTTATGGGCAAAACTGCAATCTTTTCTTCCTTCAAAGGTATTTTCGGTTCATAAGGTATAAACCAGCACATCAGTTTTTAAGAAAAAAAACTGGACTGAGAAAACCATTTTCAATGAAAAATGACACAAAAACTTCAAAAACACTGCATTTTCTTTCTGCCCTGGAAATGCTTTCCATGCTGTTAGCAAAAACAGTGTAAGTCTATTCAAAGTGCACGGTAAAGCAGCAAGAAATGTGGAAGGAATATCCTGTTTTGAAGGTAAGGAAACTCCAAGACACAGCTGGGCATGTGCTCCCTGAAGTGCCATCCCTGCCTCCCTGCTTATTTTCTTAATGGGAGTATCAGTCCCTGCCTATAGATCAAAAGATGGGCTGCTCCCCTTGTACAGAGCCAGGAAAATGATAAATGCCAGGAATAAGGGGAATGAGGGAAAGACAGCAGGGGGATATCAAATCTGCATCTTTTGCTAACACCTATTTAGCTTCTAAGTACTGCTTAACGTTTCTTTTTTGGGAAGAGTGACTTGTGGAAGACCCTGTAACTCTCGGGTGCCTGTGACAGAACAAGGGAAAACTAAACTTGATATTCTATGACCAATAAGGCCTCTGTCGAAAGCTGGATCCAGTAAGGAAATCTGTTAGATAATATTTCATCTGAATACTTCTGGAGTGCACACTATGCTATTCTGTATTTAGGAGGTGTAAGTGTATTTAGGAGGTGGAGGTGTATTTCGGTGAAGAGGAACCCCACACTTGTGACTACATCAAAGCATTGACCTGAGGAAACAGCGTTTGGGCTTTCAGCAGCTCGGCTGTTAGGCTCAGCTTTACATTTTGCGTGTCCTTAGCATCCGTCTGTCGTGCTTGCAACAAGAAACATTACTTATTGAGCAAGCCTGCATTCTACATATGCTAATCTCCAAGTCCTTCCTGAAATGTAAATGGTATCAGCAATGATGGCATTGGCAATCTGTTTTAAACATTATTAAAGTTTAGTTTATTAATAGTGATTTTTGATGGACTAGAGGTTAGGAGAGTAGCTAATCCTTGGGTGTAGGCACACTACACCTTCTGTAGAATTTCAGATGATATCTACTTTGAGATTGGTTTGAAACCAGTGCAGTTTGCCTTCAGTATGCTCTGCTTAAAGCATTACAGAAATGCTTTTGGCTCTCTCGTTCCTGTGCAATGGTGTATAATAAAAACACACAGAACATGACAATTCAGTCATAGCAACAGAGAATATTTTTCAAAACCGCAAAATCATAATGGCAAAATGGAGCTGACAGAATGACCTCAACAAAGACACTTTTGCAGAGGAAAAGCATTTAACTGCTGCACTCTAATTTTATCTGTACGTGAACACACTCCATTACAGCTGAGAAATGTTTATTTCTAAATCTCTAAATTTGTTCTCAATCTGAAAACAAATAACAGGCACTCTAAGACTCAATATGATCATTTGCCCACCTGGGCAGCAGAAAGGGAAGCTATGTATTCACACCACACTGGCTTTTCAGTGCTAAATCCCAAGGGAGGTTGAACTGGTGCAGCCAGAGAAATGTGGCAACTGCATTCAGACCCACAAATTGCTTTGGAGGCTCAAAAGATTAGGTCTTTCCTCCAAGCCCTCTTGGCTTGGAGGTTTCAAGGGACTTTCCTCTCCCCTTGGACCTGTGGTAAAGACGAAGTTGCAGTTCAGGCTCTCAGCAGGCACTGAGCATGAAAAAGCTGCTTGGCCATAGATGTGGGACAGGCACGTCTGGCAGTGACTACCTCACGTAGATCAAAGGCTTTGATTTAGGACCAAAGGCAGGTCCTGATCTGAGAGGGCTTGACGAACCTTCCCCAGAAGCTAATGCTTTTCTTCCTGCTACCAGCCTCCAGTTTGCCACCACATCTACTACAAGATCTGAAAACTGCTCCTCAGAGCTTTCCTTCGTACTTGGTCTCCATTTTTCATTACAGTCTACTGTTTCACCTCAAAAAGGTCTCCCTCCAGCTCAGCTGTTTCATGCTGCTCCTTATTTGCCATCGGTTTATCCAGCTGCTGCACATTCAGTTGACTGACACCCCTTCAGGAGGGCTCCCACTCAAGCGAACACGACTTCGCCGTGGAGCAAATACTGAGGAAAAGAATAATTCCCAATCCCTGATGCGGGAGACTCAAGATTAGGCTCACCTCAAACCTGTTTTCTTTTGGATTTCTAAGGCAAAATAATTTTTCTGCTGATTTTTAAGAAGGCATTTTGACTCAGTGGCTGACAGCAATTTCAGCGAGGCATTTTCACATGGAGCAAATGATATTTAACAATTATTTTTATTCCTTCCCTGGGCCCTCAAAGAAAACAAGGAATACAGGAATACATCCATTATAAGTGTTTGCTTTATCTTGTGTTGCTCACTTAGGATCTTTCAACTCAGGATCTCATTTTGCTGAAACACTGAGTCAGTTATAATAACATGACATGCCTGGAACAGTTTAATCCTATTGCAAAGAGGATCTTCCCATTAAGAATGATCCATCCTATTGAGAATACAGCAAGCTACAGGGAGCAGACACAGACTAACCACATTAGCTGCTTCTATGGAAGTATTTTTTAAAAAGAACTATTTTGCTCTGCAGTTAGAAGAGACCAAGCTTTTAGCTGCATTGAGTGAATGAATACCCCTCTCATTAGCTTATGGCTTCCAAGACATTTTCTTTTTAAATTCAGTCTCTTTGTTTGGACCAAAGTGTGTTTTCTCTTTTAGAACAGTTGGCTAGAAATGTCTCAGGCATGCAACTGGGATAATCAAAGCTGTATTATTCTCCCTGGCAAATTCCTCATCATGTATTTGATGTACCAGTCAGCTTAAAGAGAGGTGGTTTCAGGCTAGCATTTTTAGAAGTGGACAACATTGTTATTATTTTTCCCCTCCCTGCTTGATTCAGAGGAACCAGAGTTCTGTCAATGCCAGGAAATCTGAACAGCCTTTCAGAGCAGCTCAGTCTTGGCTGCTTCTCAAAGAGCACCAGGGTAGAAGAAATAAATGATTTTGCAATAGAGGAAGGCTTTCTGAAGAAATGGTTTTCACTAGGAAAAGGCCAATTGAACCAACTTTGGGCATTTTTCAGGATGTGTGGATTTCATTGACTCTTTTACTGGAAAGCAGGTCAATGTCACAGGCAAGGCTGCCAGGCTTCTTGCCAGCCCGCCTGCCATGCCATGGAGCAGTTATCCCCAGAAACCTGCCTGCCCCAGCCCCAGCCCCAGCCCCAGCCCCAGCCCCAGCCCCAGCCAGGGGCTACAAGGTCTCCAGGGTGCAGCAGTGAATCCTACAAGGTCTTTTCGTAGGGCTTGGTCTTGGTGGCATGCAATGGTGCAGAGGGACTGCCATTCTGGGGTCTCTGATTTTGGAGGGGCTTCTCCACATCCTGCCAGAGGGTGAAAAAACCAAACAGCTCTGGACGTCCAGGAGCTTGGGAGTCCATGGAGAAACAAAGGAAAGAAAGATGGGATATTTGACTTGAGAATTTCCCAGGGAATAAAATTCCAAATTCCCATTATGTTCTTCCAGCAGTGTAAATGTCCACATGCTCCCTGATGTCTACAAGCTATATAAATGTCTTCATGACACAATTCATCTCTGCTCATTACTCAGCCTGTATTATACTCCAAAGTGGTCTTTAAAAAAAGAAAAAAACAAGAAAGCAAACTACCTGATTGAAAGGACTAATTACAAGGGCCAGATTGTGTATTATAATGCACAAAAGTGAGGACAAGTTGGTTTAAAGAAGAAAGACATTAAAATATTAGCTTAATGGTGTAGCAGTGTTTTTCATACACGTGGCTTTAAAAGACACATAACCGGGTTCACACAGACTACAAATCTACATTATTTTAATACGTCTATATTAGTTCAGAACAACCACGTAGGGGTGAAAGACAGTCCAGACTTTTGTGCAATTAATTATAATGCTGACTTTGCTTGGCTGTACTGCCTTTAAAAGCGGGCCCCATTATTTTGCGGTCACGGACTGCAGGGCATGGCACAGTGAAGGCAATCTGCAACAGTCGGTATCTCCCGGATTTTGTTATGGTTTGTCCTAGTGATGTGATTTACTGATAGGATCACTGCAAACTCCAATACCTTGCAATGGGTGGAGCTTATTGGAATACCCACATTTGAGGCTACAAGTACCGTTAGCGCACACATTACTTCAATGCAAAATCCACTGTGAAGAAATAAAAAAAAAAAAAAAAGACAGATGGAAAACCTGTAGTAAAAGAGTTATATGCAGGAAATCCCATGCCATGCACTTATCAAGAAAGTCAAGTATAAATGATGAATGGTGCGCAGCCTCTGAACAAGGGAGAAATGTTACCCGAGCAGGTTCAAATGGCACCGTCAGAGGAAACCAGGCTGTTCCTTGCAATCATTTGCTTTAAAACTGAGGTCATGTTTTTGTAAGTGCTGTTTTTCTTTACCAACACCTATGGACTTTATGCTGTGGCCAATTCCAGTGACTTCACTGTGACAACTCCAATGCATTTTTTTGGAAGCCTGATTACTTTCCCATGTTGCTGGCACGACCGAGATGTGCTGTCACACCCCTACCTAACCATCCTCTGTCAGCGGCTGTTTTCCCCTCACTGTGCCATTATCCCTGGCTCGAGCAGCACAATTTTAAGATGAATAGTCCAGACTGCCACGACTGCAGTCGCTGGGCAAAGGCATACCTTGCAGTGTGTAGTACTGACAGGAAGTCCAACATTGGAAGCTACCACAACTGTGAACGCCGAAGCCAACTCAATAGTGAATCCACTGCGGGAAGCATAAGAAAACACTTCACAATCACTCTTTGCATCAGCTCGGACTGATACCATGCAGCGTGCCAAAGTCTTACCCGTTTCTTCTTTCGACTGTTTTATCTCCAACTGATTTTTGTCACGTGAGTAAATTAAGAGAACAAGAAAGGGCTGAATAATGGGAACGGCACAGGCTAGTCATCTGCAGTACCCCGTCTGCACGGCTCATTGCGTCAGAGACCTTCACTACTCTAAGCTGTGGTGAATCGTGCCTAATTAGTAATTCGGTTAAGCACCAACAGAGGTCAAGAATGCATTAGAGATGAAAATTACTGTAATAAATACATATGGGTTTAATAGTCTGAAGCACACCGGGAAAGCCACTGTAATCTTGCCATTTCCATATGCACCTTCTACCACGCTAAGTAGGTCATCAGCAGAAGACTCTGCTGTCTGTTCACACAGACCTCTATGCCTTAAACACATTCAGTATTACAGGGTTATCTTTTTTCCTTTCTCTCTTTCTTTATTTTTCTCATGCTTTCTTTTTCTCCTTTTTCGCTTACTTCTTTTATTTTTTTAGAAAGAGAAGTCGAAGCCAGGTTATCATTAAAATCAAAGCACAGCACATCCAGCAAACTGCATTACAAACAAAATACTGGAGCAGCAATTTCTCAGATTGGCTCACACACAAAGTTCACACAACTGCAATGACGCCTGTGGACCTACCTTGATGGTGTGATTGGAGTGAGGTCTTTACCCATAGTCTGGATGACTCTTCTTCCCCAGACCCAGAGACCCACACAGATCCCAACACCTCCATAAAACAGCAGCCAGATGGGAGTCGACGCTTCTTGCATCACGCCACGTTGCTCGTAGATAAGCCAGAGCGCGACAAGGGGACCGATGGCATTGCTGGAGAAACAGAAACGTGTCACCCGAGTTAAAAAAATGCAGATAGCGTCCTTGAAAGAAGTCTGTTATTTTCTGTGTGATTTTTCTTCATCATGGGCGCAGCACTTACTCTGGCTTGACCCTACAGGCAACTCCCTTTCTCACTTGGAAAGAGCACAGCACGTGACTCTTATCATGCTGCTTTTTCGGTTGTCACCTCATCACTGATAAGTAGAGCAAGTTGTGAAAGGAATTTCTCTTTTACATATCGTTTCCTGATATGTCAGAGTCGGTAGTACCTCATTATGTCTGTTCTGTGACAAAAATCAGTATTTTCAGTACTGCACTGAAACTATCTCAGAATTGACCAGTTCAAGACCTGTGCATCTTTTAAATTCAAGTATCAAATTAGCTCTTTTTGTCAAAGAGGGGAAAATAATAAACAAACTTACCATTGCAGACAAGAATATAGAAATATAAGCTAGTTTGACAGCCTGTAATATTTGGGATACGATCTGAGTGCAGCTGGGAAGGTGACTTAGTCATCTTCAAATGTGCTGTAGAGTGAGTTGGACTGGATCAGAGAGGACCCTTTGGTGACACAGAGCTGCTGTAAGCCATTTTTGCTACCCTGCTGCTGCTATCTGGAAAAACATTGGAAGTCAGCAACAACGCAGACCCCAGTCTTAACACAGGTCATCTGATATTGGTGGCTGGAGTCAGACTTTTATTCTTAAAAAGCATCAAGTTTCTAGACAGAAACTTCTGGCTAGAAGAAAAACTTGAAAGCTGGTATCCAGTTACTTTAGAGGCTTAAATACTAAAAAGCAGATAAGAATTTCAACATCCCTTTTGTTTTCAGCTCTTTTACTAAACCAAGTAAGTGCTTGCCTTGCTGAGCAGCATTTATTCATCACCCAAAAAGCATAACTAGTGAAGCAGTGCTATATTTATGTCTAAATAATCATGAGAAGAGCAGAACAAACCTGACCAATGTCATTCAAAAAATCTGAAAACCATCAGGGAAGCCCCCCTCTTTGTAAACCGATAGGAAAGCAGGTCACAGCGAGCACCACAGGCAGGACTGACAGTCATGCTCGCCCTGGAGCCAGGACCTGGCTAAATTTAGTTCCTGGTTCCACTCCAAAGCACACAGATGGAGTAAGGGCCAGTTTTAATGTCAAATGTTGTGCAAACCAGGCCACTCTATCTGCCAGTTAAGAATTCCCTTGAATCCCATCTTTACCAGATTTGAGGTGCCGGGGCTGAGGGGTGATTGCCAAGAGCCAAGGGTCGCCAGCAGTGCAAAGCTCAGCACCTCTCAGCAATATGAGACCCTCCTGCTTTCATCTGGCCCTTGAGAAATTGAGCTCTGAACCCTGAGAAGCGATCCTGAAGCAAAGTAATTAGGAAAAACTTTTCCCTTGTAAACACACAGCAACATTCAAGCTGCAAGGGAAATGAAAATAGTTAAAAATGCTCTTTGATACAAAAAAGAATTAATAATTCTTATGGATTTTGAGAAAGATACTGAATATAAATTAGTGAGCTAACATGAATAATAAAATCCAGTGGGTTTGAAGATGCTGGGTAGTACAATGACGAACCAGAGACTCTTTAAATAAAGAATGATTTTCACTAGCTAAACACTTTAAAATTCTGGTCTGATACCGTGTCCAAGTAAGCACTCGATTTGCTGAATTTTGGAAGGACAGTATGTGAAAAGTCCTTAGGGCCTAAATGCAAGAATTATTTTACTTCCACAGATGAAGAAATGCCTGATTGAAGCATTTCTAATAGTTTAAAATCGACCTGAAACTTCTTTTCCAGTGTTTTCAGGTGTGGATTAAATTACTTGCACATTTAAATGCCTTCTTGGGCACAGAAAAAGAAAGGTAATTCAGTGTACGAAGGTACACGAATTAACTGATGGATGGATAAAGGCAAATAATACATTGATCAGATGAATAAAGGGAAAACTGATCATCCCTTTTTACAGTGCTGTATGACACGGAAAAACCTCCCTGTTGAAAATAACAGGCACATTTGGAGCGAGCTCAGGCACTGATTCCTGACTGTTCTAAAGAGATTATAGATACATATTTGTCAGTCCCATAATGAAAAGGCAGAAAAGGCTTCAAAAACTGCAGCAGCAAACTATGGTCTTCCATATCAAAATCCAGTTTTAATTATTTGCAAATGCTACACCTCTGTGACTCAACCAAGCTTAATCCTTGAAGAAAAGGTTCTTATTTGTGGCAAAGGAAAACAAGGCAAAACTCTGCTGACTTATGCTCAGCCTCAGAAAATCTGAGTGGCTGATTCTGTCCAACAGACCAGAAGAGATAACGCTGATCCCCACGGAGGCAGCATTTCTGATACCTTCGCTCTAAGAAAAGAAAGCAGAGGAGCACTGGATGTATACAGGCCTGGAAAGGCAAAAAGGTAACTAACCTTATTTCCCTGTGTGAGTATCTACATCACTGGTTATCCATACCAGAGTGACATTTCTCCTCTCCCCCCAAATCATGTTCAACATGACTTAAATGTCCAGTTCTTAGGGACAGTGGCATCTCCCAGACTGAGTATCTGCAAGTGGCTACAAACAGCAACAAGAGTGTCTTCAATCTAGCACCACTGCATCTCATCAAGGGGCTCCTTCAGCTTCTAGATTTGTTCAGGAGGTGCAGTCCAAGGGGCTTGTGGCATCAGTGCTTCCTACGTCAAAGGAAAACAGCTCTAGAAGAAGCTGCTAGGCCTGTCCCACCACGAAACTGCCAAAAGCTCACAGCAAATGGGTCTGACTCAGGCACTGCAAAGACTACAATCTTGGTTCTGCACAGAGGTAGAGAACAACCACTCCCAGCAGGAGAGTAAGAGAGGGTAAGAGAGAAACAACACATAAAAAAACCTCCACCAACAAAAAAGGCATCGTTAGATAAGAGAGTTTGCTTAACAGAGGTCTCCTACAGATGAGTGACTAACCAGATGAACCACAAGGATGCTGGCTAGACTGGGTTGTGGCTTTCACAGTATTTCCCACTGGTTCTAGCTCATTTGATTCAAGATATGACTAGCAGAAAAGCAGACCTCTAATCGTCCATGCATTTGGCTAAGACTCATTTCACAAGTCTATTTTCAAGAAGTTATTTTCTCTTACTCTCCCACACAGGTTTCTACTTACCTTAAATAACTCTGCTTTGTGCTAGAGCACCAAGTCTTATTCGTGGTAGTTCAGAGAAGGAAAAAGCCTGATGTGGTCACACAGGAGTTCTGAACCCCCATCCACATCTATCTATACGTAAAACTGCCCTCAGGTTCCTATGAAACTGAAGTGCTTTAGAGGATTTGTTGTATTATTTAGCTGTTGGGTTTAAAAGACAACATAAGCGGCTCCTGTCATGGTATTACATTAATTCTGCACATTTAATACACACTTTTCCACTGAGCACAAGGAGGTGGCCAATACGAGTTAATTTTAGGATGAGTTTATGAAATGTTATGGCATAAGAAGCCCATCTCCTGAGTCTGCCTGCTGCAAAGCATATTCTCCACATCCAGTACTTTCCCCCACCTCTGCTGGGCTCTGCCAGCCCGATTACGCACAGGACACAGGACTCTGCAGCTGGGGTGCTGCACAGGGGCTGTTTGCCTTCCCTGGAGGTGCAGGGCAGGATTTAATGCCACCCACAGCAATACCTGCAGTGGCAGATGTGTTTCATGGTGGCTCACTGAAGGGCTGCTCCGTGTTTCTGAAATGCTGCCTGACCCTCACGATAATTTCGCTGGCGCTCTCGACTAGCGTGAATTGGCACAACTTCTCTTTTTCTGCTCACTTGTGCCAGTGTAGAATCTGTCACACACCATTTATAAAACTGTTGTGAAAGATAGCATTTGACAGTGAATCTGAACTATAAATAGAGCTGGCTTCTCCTCTCTCCTGTGAGACAGATAGTATTACCAACAAAAATAACCACCCCACATTCAGCTGTCATGAGACAGGCTTACAAATGAAAGTTTCCCATGCATACACACACAAAAGCAGAAATTTTTAGGTACCTTTGGGTCACAGGTCCAAGACCTTCTCTGGAGGAATAAGGACTAACACTTTTTCTTTTAGTAAAAAATAAGGGGCTTTTTTTTTCCAGTAATTCAGCCATCAGCTGAATGCTCTATCACCAAACCTCGTCAAACTTGTAACATTTTATGAAGTAGCAATATTGCTATTTCCTCACTGTTGTTTGAGGGGAGAAGTAAGTTGCTCAAAAAGAAAATCTAACTATATTTGAAAACTACACACTGAATATGCTTTGTGAATAATGTATAGACTCCTTGGTGATCATGCTTAGATTCTCTGCTGCCTGAAAAAGGAGATTGTTTTTTAGCTGCTTTTGCTAGTTGAGTGAAAGAACCTTGAAACATACATTATCACCGGTTAAAGCTGAATGATGAGCAAAACAGCCATCTGAGAAATCTGTATTAGGCATCCAATATTAAAAGTATAATTATAAAATGTCCAGCTGTTTGACGATTTCCCAAACCAGGATTTCACAAACAAACCTTCCACTGGGAAAATCAGTGGGATGACATTTCTGAATAGCCTGCAGTTATGCCTGGAGGCATCACCCAGCTGAGTAAGAGTGAAAGAAAGATATGCCTGTATGTAGCAACAGGAAAAAAACATGTCCTAATCTCCAGGGATGTCAGATTACCAGGAGAGTTTTATTCTGGTTCAAATGACTGGACAGCCTTGAGACAGTGCGTCTACCATAGCACAATAAAAGTGTGTCAGAGCTGTGCCCTGTGAAGTGCAAGCTTTTGGGTGTGTTAATGAGTCAGGGTGGACATGCTTTTGCTCCTGCAGCTCATCTCTGTGTCCTGCAAATACTGGCCCTGAAACCCCGCCTCCCTGGATGATCCTGGAGGGTTGGGTCCATCCTCCCCTGTGCCCACCAGCATCAGTTTTCCCCCTGGCAAACCCAGCCATGGGCCCTGCTCACAGCGGGATGGGGAGGGATTCCCATGCCCACTGGAGTCCCCGTTTCTTGCTGCTCTTCTCTGACTTGTCTGCATGGCACAACAAAAAGGCCACATACCTGCACAATTAAGGACACAAGTGAAGATTCCTATCTACTTGGAGCACAGGCTGGACTTACAGGATGGACTATTATTAAAAAGGGAAGAAATCACAAATCAGGCTTCCCTCACTAATCATAACACACAGATTAGTTTCCTAAATATTCTAAGTGATCTTGACTGCAGCTCTCAGGGAGGAAATAGGAAATACCTGTTTTGTAATCCAGCCTTATTATAGCTCCTTTAGACTCCTTATTTAACCAAGAGGTTGAATCCCACTAAGCTCTCCGTGTGCAGTAAGATACTGCCAGTGTTCTTGCCCTTCCCTCCTTTAATCCCATTGCATTTACTTTAGTGAGAGGGGAAAAAGGTGAGTCTTACTGCTGTTTCTGTGCTCTGACCTACAACTCCAGTGAAATCTGTATGAAGATGAAAGGAGAAGGTTCTTCTTCATGTATTTTGGGCAAGCACACATTTCCTAGTTTCTCTAACTGCTTTGCTTAAAAATTAATTCCCTATCTAGTAGCAGTCAGCTTCCCTAAAACCACTGAAAGAATGTGTAGAAATACATAAAAAATACTAAATATTTTTACTATAGTTCTGAAATTGTTTTAACTCCTGTTGCCAGTAATGTAGCCTATATTGTTTGGATAATGAAAGGCATTCTTTCTCAAACTTGTGCCATAAATCTACATGGCATTATCTGCAGACTTAACTCCAGTGACCCCTTTTTCCCAATATCTAAGCACGAATACACCAGGGGAGTCCTGTAGTCCTCCACAGGAAACTTAATTAGAGCAGACACATTCAAACAATTTATGCAGCAAGAACTCAGGAAAACTGAGATCCCTGTGAAATGTCTGCAGGCAGGTTTCTCCTCCCTACAGCATGTGCCAGCCAAACCCCAGCACTGCCTGCCCCTTGGCATGCACAGACATGGGTGGTGGCACAGTCTGTGGTCACCCTGCCCAGCTGGGGCATCTCACCTCCTGCCACCATCACGGTACTAAATCAACCTTCCCCCGTGGCCTGGATCCATGGGCCCAGGTAGCTGCCGCTCACACAAGCCAGGGCACGCAGCTCATTCTGACACCCCCAGGGTTTCTCCTGTGACAGCAGGAGTGATGGCCTGAGGCAGAGAAGGAGAGTAGTAAGGGACAGAACAGGCTGCCCATTTATAGGAGGAGGAATCTGTATGAGAAATGACTAAACACATGCACAGACAGGTGTCTAGGAGCACAAGGTTCAGGTTTTCTTCACAGCATAAACAGCGTATCTTAATCAGCAAAACTCGCGCTGACCTACAGCATCTCTCTGTGGGTCATCCTGCTTTGATTGCAAGAATTCAAGGAATAACAAGCTCCAGAGATTGCTCGAGTCAACAAAAGCATCTTCCTATTTGCTAGGATAGGACTTTGGGGCCAACACACTGTTTGCTCATAGCTTTCTCATTCCCAGCCCAGTAGCAAAGCAGCCACAGACACTGCTGTGCTGGGCACCAGAGAAAACCTGACTCCCTGTTTCTTTCAACACACAGCTGCCCCAGCCAGGATCCCTGCTGATGTCTGCCTGAACATGAGCAATGATGGCTGCAAACATCAGATCCTACAGCAAAGATGGCTGATTTCATTAGGATGCTAAAAAGCATCATCTCAGAAGAAACTGGGGTCTAACTACCCCACAAGTTAGTTATGAACTAGTTCTGCAGTCAAGGGAAAAATACTGATTTAACTCTTTCAGGTCCATGGGTAAATCCTGGACAGTGAAATAAGAGAGATCTCCATATGATCTTTTGTCCACTGAAGTGCTGTCCATACTCTATGGGGCACTTCTGACCCATGAAGTTTTTGTGAGCTGCATCACGGTTCAGTCTGTACTGTATGCCCCATGCTTAAACATGGTCTAAAACAGGTCAACCATTTACCTTGCAATCACCTGCAGTTTTAAGTTTCATACTGGATTTTTATTTTTCTTTTTTTGCTCCTCTTACCTGTTCCCTTCCCTTCAAGAAATACCAACAAACAGCCTGATGGAAAATAAATAGAAAACATGGCACAAGAGTAAGTTCCAGGGAAAGAAAACATTGGAGTCAAGTCCAAAGAAGATGTGGACAATGGAGGTGCTACCCTAAATATATGAGTGAGGAGCTTAAAACCAAATGCAAGGGAAAGCAGGATTTTAACAACAAGATTCAAGGGTGAGGAAAAAAATTAGAGAAACAGCCTGACAGCAGCACCTAAAATGAGCAGAGGAAAAGTGTACGAAGGAGGGAGATGAAAAGATAGCAGTCGTCGGTGGAAGATGGACTGCCAGGGCTTACTTTCTTACAGAAATGTGAACAGAAAGCTGTGCTACTCACTAGGTTCTATTGCTTAATTTTTCAACAGTGCACTGCCTGTCGAGCTCTGCAGATCTTCATGCAACAGGTGGCGGAGCCAAGACATCTTTTGCTATGCTGGACAAAGACAGGCAAAACATCTCTGCTATATGATCCTCAGATAGATAGATATCTGCATTCCCAGAGAATTTTATCTACTAAATCTTTCAGGCATACGAAGGGGTCTTTAATTTTATTGTTTAGCTGGAATTCTGTACAATTACAAGGATGAGTTCACGTCCAGTCCTACACACGTGACCCTCTTCCTGCTTTTCTACCAGCTTTGAATGAAGCCGACTTGTTCTTCAGTTTTTCTATTATATAAATTCAGCTAAAGAAGAGATTTTGGAATAAACAGCATTTAATAAAAACACATTTCCTGGAAAATTTGATAGGATCACTAACAGAAGTAGGGATCTGAAAAACACTAAAAACATGAATTTTCAGGAAAGGATATTGCCACGGTAACAAGCCAGTCCAAATGCAAAATTCTAAGGAAATTAGGCAGTAAGATGCAACAACACATACAGCACAGAGTCTGAACTTTGTATTTCATTCTGGCCAGGTCCTGTCAACACCAAATCTGATTTCTGAACTAACTGCATCCTTACGGATCACTTCTAACAAAATCCCCTCCCTCCTACATAACATGCAAGTGATGCTTGCATAAACATGTGAATCCTTGAGGAGTATGTATAAGCATCACCTGCAGGGAATAAAGGAGCTCAGGCACCTACTGAAGTAGGCTGTGAAATTTCTGCAATGGTACTTCCCAGGGTACATTACAAGAAATATCAGCAGTCTTTGTTCTTATCCCTACGTTCCCTTCAGCACTCGCTGCTGGCCACTTGCAGAGCTTGGACATCGGACCCCCATGGGTCTTTGCTCTTGGCCAGCACGCTCAGAGCAGAGGTCTTTAACAACAGAGACCATCTGAGAGGAAAGAAAGCTGCACCACTGCCCTCTGATCCAAAGGATGAGGGGACTCTGGACTCCTTCCCAGACCCAGATCCCTGCGGACACCAAGGAAGTACAAAAGGCTCTTCAGAAAGCCCTGATCTGAATTCCCAAGATGCTGGATGGATGGAGAATGAAGAAACATGTTTTTAAGTGTTTTCACAATGAGTTCCGAGTTAAATTGGGTGAGTGACAAGAGCAAGGAGCAGTAAGTGTTCTCCTTGCAGCATGGGCCAGGGTTTGCCCAGAAGCTAAGAAGGACGATGAAAATTATGAATGCTGTAAAGTCCTGCTGAAAAAACTGAAACCAACACTGTCAGGGCATGGCTAACACAGCAAGGGTCCAGCAGGAAGGGGACTCAGTACAGCCCCAGCCACAACGCAAGTAAGGACAGCTGCTTCCACAAACCACTTGAGAGAATTTCTCAGGGGATGTTATCATGATACTGGAAAAAGCGTCTATTAAATACCAAACGGATGGCTCCAGGTCTAGAGAAGAGGCAGTCCAGCCAAATCCTAAAGGAAAAATACACAACATTCCTAGAGACACAGCAAACCCACCCAAATTGCTCTTCAGCCACATGCCACCAAGATGGTGAGGTGCTGTGTGACAAGAGATGAAACTCATCTAATGGAAAAAATAGTCTAAAACCTCTCATCTGTTGAAGGTTTCTGATTTTGCAGTTAAAATAGGCTGCAAATTCTGCAGGGCTGGGACTGTCTTGTTTGCTTTTACAGTGTCTTGAATGCTGGGGGGAGTCTCAATGCCTCCAAGATTGCCAAAATTAAACCTAAATTAAACTAATTACTTAACAATTATTTTGCAGTGAATAAAAAAGATTTTACCCTTGAGAAGAAAAGAAACCATAAACTAAGCAGTCCAACTCCTGGAAAGCACCAGGGACACTGACTGTCACATGCTTTGTAAAACACAGCCCTGATGATCATCTACCTGCAGAAATGAATTTGCTTTCCAAACAGCCAAGCTGGCAAACCTCGCTCCACGTACTCCTCAACTCCACAACTGTAAACCTGCTGGTTTGTGAGATCTCGTCCTCTTACCTGACATCATTGCCTCCATGGGCAAAGGATCCAAAGCAGGCTGTTAAGATCTGGAGGAAGTGGAAAAGTAGATGGACCTGAGAGGTGTCTTTCTCTTCCTTGTCCTCTTCCACAGGCTCAACGGGGGGCCGGTTCGGATCTGCGAGTTCAGAGGCCAACTTCATTTCCACCCCACCTTCCTCCGCCTCAATCTCCGCCTCAGCCACTGCGTTGCAATAGCTGGAGTAGCTGTCATAGCGGACTCGCTTCTTGGAGTAGGAAACGGTGTCTCCTACTAACTTCTCACTGTCTTCTGGAGTAGAAGTATCTGCTGCCTTAAAGGAGGAATGCACAGGCATGCCACAAATAGCAGCAGTGTAACAAGTGTAGCTGTTGTTGCGCCGCAACAGTTTGTAGTTGTTTTCCGCAGTGGGCCTCTCTTCGTTGGCCCTGTCCAGGTGGATTTTGTGGAGCAAGTCTTTGTATAAACCTGAGTCCTTGTGCACAGTGTGATAAACGTGGCCATCGCTCCTCACGTGGCCATCAAAGCTGAAGGTGCCATTGGAAACAGGTGATTTCACTGAGGTGTGCGTCACCGAAAACGCCCTTCCTAAAAAGGCAGAAATTTAGAGGTTTTATTTACACAAAATCCAATACAAAAGCCCCTTTCCTCCAACATACGACGATAATGTGGCCACCATCTGAGAATACAGGACAAAGAAGATCAATTTGCACTACATGCAGTGAATAAGCCGAGATTCAATTCACTGCAAAATAAAGTCTCTCATCTTCTGTGCAAAAAGGGCTTTGTTCCAGTGTTGAGTCTCCCCAGACATGCTGTATGATCTGCAGCACGTCACTTGGGATCAGCTATTTGAATGCTATACTTGATGGTTAAATCCTCAGGTTCTTTGAAAAAATAAATTTCCATAAAATTCCTTTCTTGTAAAGCAAGCTCTACTTTTTCTGAGGTTTTTGGCTACACTGAATAAGAATAATTAGGATTTCTGAAATGTGTTTAAGAGACATTTCATTCATACTCATTTGTTTAGGGTATATTTACATACCTTTTAAAAATAATTTTAAAAAAACAAAGCAAAAAAATTCATGTTCCTTAGCTATTTACAACATTTTCTATATACTAGTTCTATGAACACGGTGATGATAATTCCCACTGTATACATTTAATGTTAGCATACACTGTAGGACACATATGATACCGTATCACAAGTAATATTTCTGAAGAAACTGCCCTTTTCATTTCCTGACTTCCCGGATTTTCACTGTGCAACATTCGGAATTGGGTTTAGCTATTTTTAAATTACAAGCACACACTGTAAGGGTTCCACGTCATGACTTATTTGATTTTGTAAGAATCAGTTGAATATATTAGGCATTTATTAACCAAATTACAGGGCTTTGTAGATGTTAGCAAAGTGATATCAAAGTCAGCAGACCGCTAAGTGGAGGGGGGTGATCCCACCACGTGGCAGAACAGAAAGAGCTTTATGCACACAAGTCTACTTCTTACAAATATACGTTCAGAAAACAGTGTGAGAGATTTTTCTAGTGGACACGCTCCAAAAAGTCGTACATTTGTCAGCTAAAGTCCAAATCTTTTCATCTCCTGTTGTAGTATGCTAATCATCTTTATGCTGAATTTAACCTTCATACATCAGCAATCTGCGTGCTCTGTATTTTTCCACTGCTTGAAAGGATGGAAACACCATTAAGAATACAAAGCAAAGCAACGCAAAAAGGAAAGTAATTTTTTTCGGCTGTTTCTAAAACTGAAATACAGCCAAACAAAATGTAATTGATTTTACGTCCTCTCCAGAAAATGTCACTTGTAAATGAGCATCTTTCCAAACAAGCACTGAAAGGGGATTAGAGATGGAAATTCCAAACAGTAATTTACTATTTACAGCAGAGACCTACTTGCAGTTAAGAAACCTCACTGAAACAGGAAGAAGACAAATCCTCTAAGTTGTCTTAGTTTCTTACCATACGGTACACGTGGATGGTTTCCATTTGCAATAGTATCTGATGCCCCAGCAGCTTCTGTTACTGAGCCAGTAAGGGGAATCGTGCTTTCATCAGATGCTTTGGCACCAGGAAGCTCTTTAAAGACTGGTGTTTCTTCATCTTGAATTTTATCAAGACTTTCATCTGATATCCTTGACAGTGCAGCATCTTTCTTTAACCGGCCTAAGGAAACAACAGTACTGTAATGTTAAACCCAACCTATAGCACTTGTTACTTAAGTTTCCACTGTTTGCATCAACAGCATAGTTTAACTTGGCTACAATAGCCAAGCTCCATTTCATACACATTACTATTTATTTCTAACACTTATCTTTACTAAGTTCATGTGTGAAAATTCCACATCTGTTTCTTCCTGTAAAATTCACTGAAGTAGGTGACTGAAGTAAAACACTCAGCTGTTCATCTACTGATGAAACCTGAAACTCTTCTCTGCATTTTAAACAATGCATTTGTTGAGAGTAGCAAAGCAAACAAGCAAAAGACTGTAAAGCTAAAAGCTGTGATCAGCCCAATTTACTGTAAAGTTAAAACAGTCACTTAAAGATGATCATTCTGACAGGATTTTTCTCTTTAACTTTTTCTTAATAAAATATAAACCAGATTATATTCCAGGTTTTATTTTTCTGTTTCTGCTAGACTCCAAAAGTGAGCACTGGAATGGCTTGCCTAACAAGATTTTGAATTTCTACCACTGCAGATTTTTAGAGCAAATTACACAAATACATGAGGAATAGTTTAGGCACATCCTGCCAGTGGGTGGGGACCGGACTAGGTGACCTCTCAATGGCACTTCCACCTCTGAAATGTAATTTTCCATGATTTTATATCACTCACATTGCATCAAATAACTACTTACTTTCTATTTTTCTCTTCATCCAGGGACACACAAAAATCCAGACTAAGACAGCAAATACTAAGGACACGCCAACTGATATTAAAGCAATGGCCCACATTGGCAGTATCAGTCCCAGTACTGTAAAGACAAAGAAATAAAACCCAAGCTAGCCATAAATTAACATGACTTAATTATTCCAGGCAGTGGAAGAGCAGTCTCTTGCAGAAAAGCCAGTGTTCACAATGTATTCAAAACCAACATGAAGGTGCTGATGACTTTTAACATATTATCAGTTACTGCAGGTTTTAAAGGTATACTTGACATGGAAACAAAATGCAGGTTTTTTGTAAAAAAACCTGCGGTAAACCTTTGCAGGTTTACTCTTCCAGTTTCCTGTTGCTCCACTGTGACCCTGTTTCCAAAAGCGCCAAGGGCAAACGCCCCACATCAGGGCTGCTAAAACAAGTTTGCAGTGCTTTCATACATGACTGCATGTTAAACCACGTTGCCCATTAGGGTGTTTACCTGACCTTTGCTCTGCTCCATAAAGCCTGATGCTTACCCTAAGCCCATATTTGCTTGTGATATTAGCTTAATGCAGCACTCCAAAGCTCAGGCTTCGTCCTGCAATGCACAGCGACGTCAACAACTCATGTTTCAGTAATTATTCCCCCAACAGAGATCCTTGCACGTGTTCAAGGAAACAATCCGACTCTTGATGAAGAAAAAGCTTGGACTCTGATCTTTCAAACCCATATATACATTGCCTGTCTTGAAACCTACATGATTACTTCATCCTTGTGAGTAAATGCTGCCAGAATAGAGGCCTTGGAGAATAAATATGTATCTCCCCAGTATCAAAAATGGAGTCCCACCTTTTTATTCACACACTTTAGAGACCGCTAAGCTGAAACAGAAGGGACATTAAGATTCTTATTTCATTTATTTTGCTTAATGAGTCACTGTGAGTGCCTGACCTACTTCTGCAGTACAACTAATGAGGAACTGTGAGTTATACAGCTGATTTACTGTGAAGTATCTTGGATACATGGCCAATGAGACTTAAGAGGAATAGTTATGTTACCTTCAAATTGGGAATGTCTCAGGTTTTTTATTAATTCCAGTAACGCTATTAGGGTCTACCAACTGCATTTATCTAGTTCAGCTAGTGTGTTGGATTTTAGAGAAATATTTCCATTCAAAAAAAGGTCACTTTCTAAGCCTCCTTTCCTAATTCAGGGCCATGTTCAGGAGTCTATCTTCAATTGCCTGGTTGTTCATAGCTCTTGGATGATAATCTAACCTAAAGATAACACTTAATGACCAGAGTCTTCAACAAAGTAGTTGAGATCACTGAACATCTTTGTCCTGAACCCTTTTGCTACAAGTGCGTGTTTAAATGTGCACCACTTCAGTACACTACAAAAATATAAATGCAAATACATAAACATAAAATATGAGAATATAAATATACAAACATAAATACAAGAATATAAAAATTCAAATAATATAAAAATTTAAAATATAAATATACATATGAATAAACACAAACATGTAATATACATAAATATACAAATATACAGTATAATAAAGTCTTTCAACTTCATTTCCTTCTGAGTTGCAATCAAAACACAGCACCAATGAAAGAAGATGCATTCAATGAAGAAACAGGCTTGGGATTTCTCACCATTAAAGGGAAATAAAGAAATAAATTTAAATAACAGTCTTGGAGCCAAACCTGCCAGAACAGTGACTCCATTGATGTCAGTGGAGTGACAGCATTACACTGAATGCAAACAGCAGCTGCTCTCTCGCCCTGCTCTGAACCTTCCCTCCTTGATGCACACACCTAGAATACCTTCGAGAGCCCAACATGTGCTCAGATTTACTATGCCAAAGCCGCACCTCAGTAATTTCCCTTCCTCTAAAGAGGGATTTTTTTGGTAGCTATGCTCTTCCCCACTAACCAGAGCAATCAGGAGGATGTCACAAAAACACATGCACAAATAGAAGCATGTGGGGAGGTGAATGATTTACTCTTGCCCCTGTTAATTCCTAAAGCAGGAGTTAACCCTGTGGTGTCTGGGTGACGCTGGCAGAGCATCCTTACACACTGGGAAGCCTCCCTCCCGTGCCTTCCCCAGCTCACTCACCTGGCGCTCCAGTGTACATGATGGAAAACACATTAATAGCTATGGTAGCAGCATAAAACACCGGGAGTGCACGGAGACCGTTGGGCACAGGATCTTCCTGCACAGAAACCATGACAAAAAGGAAATGTTAGTTGGATTTTGCACCAGATTAATGCCAGCATGAATCTCCCTGTGGAAAACACGTGCTCCCAAGTCAGTGGCAGGCAGGTGCAGCTTCTGGATGTCAAGGAAAGGATGGCGACCTGCCTGGTTACACCCAAATCCAAAACGCTGCTCCCAGCAAGTACCAGCATTCTGGGGAACCCTGACACTGTTAATGGGAAGCAGGGACATATGTTTTACTTTCCAGTCAGCTGCAGACCTGCTGAGTGACTTGGGGGCAGGTTTCTTTCTGCACGTGTGTTCTTATTTATTTTGTGTCCAAGATAAGGAGTCCCTTTCACTTAGCATGACTGAAGGATGCCAAGCAGGAGAGGGCTTTGATGTTTTGGACCAGTGCTACAAGCACCAGTGCAATGCATCCACCTCAAAACCATATTCCTAAGCTCTCCATTTCAACCGAGACAGCCTGGCACTTTCTGCAAGCTAACAGAAATCTCTGAAATCCCAAGAGTCTGGCTGTGTTAAACAGGTAACAGACACAAAGTGAGCAGCCAGTGTTTAGCATGGCACCACGTCTGCTGCCCGCTGTGCTCTCGTGCTCTCGGCACTGACAAGGAAAGACTCAGCTGACGGCGCAGCGGAAACGCACCGTGTGAGCCACGGACAAAGCCTTTGTGAGGGACTGCTCTGGCCTTTTGACGGGCTCCTCGTCTTTGCAAAGAGCCTGGCAAAGCTGAGGGCTGGCTAATTTGGTTTTATTTCTTGCTGCCATGAGCTATAAAAGGGAGCTCAGAAAAGGCCGTGGCCGCCCTGTGCTATGCCCCGGTCCCAAAGTGTGGTGCAGATGGGCTGTGTTTGCAGGGCCAGCTGCTATTCACAGGCACCCCCAGCAAGGGCATGGAGCCCTGTAGCAGGCCACAGACTCACAAGCTAGAGAGCCGCTCTTTTTGTATGCATGCACACAACACAAGTCACTACCTGCTTATGCCAGAAGCTCTACAGATCCTACTACTTTGTGAATGGCACGCATGGCACTTGGGAGGCAATTTCCTTAACTTGAACTTTTTCTGCCTCTTGAATGCTTAAATATGTGGCTTTAATACCAGAGTTCATGTGATTTCAGTGACTAATCTCTTAAGTTGCTAGGTTTTAAATACAGTAGTGGAACCTTTCCTCATCTTTTATGCAACTTGAGTTATTTTTTATTCAAAGCTGAATCTGATCAAATCTATCATCTGTTTTTATCACTGACATTTATTTAGAGCAGGAATAAAGAACGATGAAGCTGAGGTTACAGGTGGTGCTATTTATAGCAGAAGAATTAATCCCTCATCTATTTAGGTACCCTGTATAACTGCTAATATAGTGCCCCTTATTTTAGGTCACTGTCATGCACTGCACTTCCCCATTTTAGCAAGCTGAATGGTGTGAGAGAAATGGAAAAGGCAGATAAAAGTGTTCAAGTTTCCAGTTCATGCTGGGTGGCAGGCAAGCCATCTTTTGCACTGAAGATATGTGGACTGATGTTACCTCAGGTCACTAAAACCCATTGGTTCAGGTTTCTTGAGAATCTACAAAATAGGCAGATGCCCATTTTCTAATGTCTGATGAGGTGGGAAACCAAGGCTTAAAATTTCACAACTTTAAAATACCAATTAGAGTATTTCAAGGGAGGACTGTTCTGTTTAAATTACAATCAGAACAGCTATTGTGAGGCTAAGTCAATGCCAGAAAGCTTGTACCAATATAGAAGCAGCCTCAATGTACCATCCTCTGACCAAACAGAATATACAATATTAATTATCACACAGCACCTTCTAAGCCTCAAATACTCGTCAGATTACTTACTGTGAGCTTTCAGAACTGCTAAGAGCAAGTATAACTCAAAAGGCTATTAAAAAAGTGACAGGTCTCCTGCCCAAAGAGAAGTCACAATCTTTCAACTCTGGAAATGCCAGCACTCAAATGGGAGGCTAAAACACAACCTTCATAGTAAGCACTTATTTTAATAGTGAGATTTCTTACCTTGTTTAAAATGAAGAATCTGATCAGCACAAAGAGGATTCCAGACATCAAGCCAGATAACAGTGGGGAAATAAACCAAGAGGCAACTGTGTTGAAGAAAGAATGAAACTTGAAATAAACAGTATTCTTGCATAATACTTAAGTACATTGTTAATGAGCAATAAATTTAAAACAGTTCTTCTACAACTGGAATAAATGTTCTGTATGTTTACTTACAACTGGTGCAACTCAATGTCCACTGACACTCATTAAAGTCAAAGTAATGCTAGGCACCATTAGAAACATCAGCCAAAGCATTTCCCACTAATTTTGCAAGTTTAGCAATCAAATTCATCAGAAGAGTTTCTTACTCTTGAATCAGAGTACATCAAGAAAACGCTGTAATTTCCTAATCACCATGACCACAAATGTTGCAAGCAAGTGGAAAGCAACTGCATCTAGCAGGATGCCACACTGCTCCCAGGGTAACAGTCTCGAGTTCCAAAATGCCATAGAAGCATCAACTGTAATGTACAATGCGTGTACATTTTTTGCAGGCCAGCACTGCAAGTGTCCAGGACTGAATTAACTGAAGTAGGTGGCAAAGCTCCCACTGATTTCAATAAAACCGGATTAGGGCAGCACTCTGGAAATCTCATCAAGAGTGATTTATTGTTTGCAGCATGGTTAACATTGATTCTGCTGTCACTGAAAACTCTCTTTTACTATTGACAGAATTAAAAAAAAATATGTATTGCTAAAATTCAAATATATGACCATGCCTTCAGCATAAAATCCTTTTAAGAGAGACTTTAGGCTACACCTCAAATTCCAAAGGCTTCCAAAACAATAACAAAGCACTCTATCACATCCCTGCTTGGATGTACTGATCTTGGCAATGGGAGGCTGTGAGTTAAACGTGCTGTATGCCCTGAAGGTGGTGGGTGGAGAAACATGACTGTGGGCATTCACATGATAGCATTCACATTGTTGAGAGCAAGAACAGGGTAGTATGAGCTGCCACAAAAAGAATTAGAAGAGGAGGAATGTCACCTTGAAGCATGTCTCTTGAGGGACAATGTGTCCCCAGCTTCCCCAGCACTGGGGAAGTGCAACTTCTGTCTTACCCCTTTTTCAACTGGAGACACACTGCAGCCCGTAATGAACATGGCACCAGTGCATTTTCTGAATGACACGACTGGGGTGGAAAATAAATTAATGAGGGAGTGCTATCAGCACAAAGCAGATTTCTGGGAATGTTTTTTGCAGGCAGCACACACTATTTCACATACCCTCACGCATAAAAGGAGACAGCACTCACCAATCTTGACAAGCTGCATCCACTGGACACCCTGCGTGCCAATTGCCACCAGAGAAAATCCAATCGTAGCACCTACAATGCAATGGGTCCCTGATATTGGGAGTTTCAAGAACGATGCAATTAGCTGCCAAACAGCAGAACCTAGAAACAAACGACCCATATGGTATAAACAACAACATAACACAGAAAATTCTTTGCCACGTGCCCACATTCTTTTACAAGTGCTGCCTACACTCCACATACAAAAGAGAGATTTTCTAAAGAGAGTTTTGTTCCTGTTCTGTCTCTAAAAGCAGATACTAAGACAGTTTAATAGCAGCTTTGAATGCTACGTCTAACGTATGACTGTTTATGACTAACAGCTCCCTACAATTCACAACAGTTCTGCTTTCAGTATTTACAGCCTGTCTGATTAACTACACAAACTGCTCCCAGCTTACATCAAGCTTAGAAAACCTCATCCTTGACAGCTGACCCCAGAAGCCTCCAAGTGATCAGTGTAAGGAGGTATTCACCATTTCACTAGTGAACTACCCATGCTCCTAAACTTGGATACTACCAGAGAAAGGTTCAGATTGTGGGGCAGAGAGATTTTATGCCTCATCTCAGTGATACACAGCCATTCAGTCCTCCAGAATTAAAAAGGACCGAGGAGAGAATAAGGACTCTCTCACTGCTTTCATTTGCAGCTCACTGTTGTACTGGAGAAATTCAAGACTGCAGAAGATGCTTATCTTAGTCATGGAGAAGCCAAAGACACCCCTGACAGAAGGAAAAAAGTTCCCCTAAGAAAGGGATGGTAGCTAATGGTCTATAAAGTAAATGTAACATATGGTGTCCCAACAAGACATCCAGGAAGGATGCTGGCCAAGAGCGCATGGAAAAAAAGAAGTACCCCAAGCACCACTTCCAGGTGTTAGATCAGACACAGCTGGCCACCAAGCTCTCGAGCATGCAGCTCCACGTTCTGACTCATTTTCACCTTGCAAAGACACACGATCCCTGCTCCTCTTGCAGTGGCACTAACCTCAGCACACCAAAATACTTTTGAGAGTAACACAAGCTTCCTGTGGACCTCACCTAATATTAGAGAATTCTTACAAAGATCTCTTCTTCATCGTAATACTTCACGGCCTTTAGACTAAATCTTCATGTACTATGAGTCACCAATGGCAGCAATCAGACTGCCGCAAGAGATCGTGAATTCTCTGGCCTCTGCCACCTCTCTTAACAGATCTGCAGCAGAAACGAGTGATACATCAAGGTCACTGAAGACACGCTGGCAGATTACCCAAAGTTTCAACCTCCATCCTCTATTCCAACATGAGAAGATGGTTTGAAGGTCTGGAAACAGAGCCATCTGCATATGGTGATTTGCTGGTATCATCTGTAGCCACATTTGGAAGTCAACCGGTTTGTAAAACTGATCTCTCCTTGTGTACTATCCCAAAACAACTGTTACTTCTCTTGCTAGTGGAAATTCTAGATCAATCAAGGAACACCTGCTCTTTAATTTTTTTGGTTCATTTCCCCTGGACTAAAATAAAAATAAAAATAAAAACACTTTGAAACCTTTGACATGAACTTAAGAGACCAGCAAGTGGAAGTGAGGAGAAAGAGAAATCAGATGGTTACATCTGAAAGAAGCAAAATTAAAAGATAAGCCAGCCATAGAGACATAATTACAAAATACTCAGTATAAAAAACAGAGAAAATGCAACCAAGCCACAGCTGCACTGCAAATGTCTAGTGAGAACTCGGGTTTTTTTGTTGGGGGAAATAGAGGGAGTATGGAACTATTTCTTGTTTATTTAACTTCATAGAATCACAGAATGGTTTGTGTTGGAAGAGATCTTAAAACATCATCTAATTCCAAACCCTGTGCCATGGGCGAGGACACCTTCCACTAGACTAGGCTGCTCAACTGAAAACAAGCAGCAGAGAAAGAAAAAGGTGGTGGAGGACCAACAGATGGTCCGAGAAGGACAATGCATACTGTAAAGAAGTTTAAGGAACAGAAGAAAATACAAAGGACTTTCCTCTGGGACTTGCAGCACTTTAACTACCTACATCAAAGATTTAACTCCTCTTTAACATAAAATGTATGTTCCCAATTTTTACCTTGCAAAACTAACTTAGGAAGCAGGAGGCTCACTAGGCCGGTCACAGAGTCCCAAATTCAGACTCTTTATGCCTGCTGACACCATGGCCCACACCTTTTCCTCTCGGCTAATATCCCCTGAAGACAGAGGGCTGGTTGCGGACTGCCCTGACCAGGAGTTGCCTGCACCAGCTTTAGGCCAGGGTGCGTTTCACGCTCCCCTGCTCCTGAGGCTCTGGTGCTCCGTGCCAGCCGTGAGCCCCCATCAAATACCACATCACCTGCAGGACCAGATTAGAACTTGGCTCTGCTAATCCTGGCTGGGATGTCCTCTCTGTTGGCGGCATCTCCTCACTCACATCAGCTGCTGACTTCAGCTCGCACCAGAACCTCCAGAACAACACACGGGCAAGTCCTGACAATAACCTGACAATTAGTTAATGCTGGGGAAATACTACAATTCACCCCCAAGAGCAACAGTCATTAACTTATCATTTGCCTAGTAAACAACATTTTAATATGCTACAAATTACTACAAAATGCTACATTTTAAGATTGTAATCCCATTACTTCCTGCTTCCTTTTCTCTTAGGAGAGAAGGTCGACCTGAAAATTACATCTGGTGTTTGCTGCAAGCATCAAAGGATCTTCCATCAACATCTGGAAAGAGGACACAGTGACTTTTGGTCTCTCCCAGACTGTTGACTCATTTAAGCTTCATTGAAATTCAGAAGCTAAATCCATTTGCAAAAACATGATCATGAGGCATGAGAGAACAGGGTGGAGGAAAATGCAGAGCAAAAACAGAAAGAGGAATAGAAAACATCCAAGAAGACTCAGAGAAAACACAGAAAAAATATCATGCATCTAGAGAAAAGCTGGAGATGGATTTGAGGAAAAAAAAATGAAATCTGCATTTTGTAACTTGTGATTAATTCTGAGACTTGAAATGTGGAATTTCTTCTTAATGCCCCTACTGGAGGAAGGGAATGCAACTGGTCATGAAGTTCACACAGGCTTATGTAAATAAGCATGCAAAGAAGTTGTTTTCTTTGAGCTTCTGGCTAGTTGCCTCTGCAGGGGGTATCTGAGACTTAAAACTTTGCCCTGCCAGGATCAGGATACCAGAAATAGATACAGAAAAGAAAACGGACCCTTCCTTCCACGGCAGTCATGAGTATCAAGATCATGCAGGTCACCTAACATTTAAGACGGTGTGAACTGCTCCCGGCTCACGCCCATGGGAGAAGACAGAGCTATCTAAGCAAGCACAAGAATAAAAGATGCAGGTGGAATGGTGCTAAAAAGCCACCCTACACCTCGAGGGAAAGACCAGAAACCTGCAGCTGACCTTGCAAGGTATCGGGAAAAGAGGAACTGACGGGAGGACCCAAGAGCACTTGAGGTAGTTTAAGGTGGGACCATCTGTGGAAGTGGCTGCGGTCCCAGCAGTGATTTCTTGCTAACCAACCCCTCTTCCCTTGGGCAAGGAAAGGTGGCCAACCTTCAGGGGGCTCAGGAGCAGCCAAAGAACCAAGGCAACTACCTCCACACTCTCAGGCACACAAAGCCACCTCTGACAACTCCAGAAACTGTCACTCAATGTCCATTTTGATCCATTAATATTTTTTTAAAATAATTTTTAAAAAGCGCTAAATTTCCCCTTTCCCGAAGGAAAACAGGAAAATAACCACATGTAGTAGATCTCTGCACAGACTCACCTACCTCATGTGCAGGTCTTGCATAAAAAGAGTGAGGAGTTTAGAAGGGATAGGTGGAAATACTATTTAGGTCAGGTTTAAGTAGGTTTAAGGAAGAAAATCTTTAAGTGGAACATCCCTTTCAAGCAGAGGATGCTGCAATGCTTGTATAAATCACGCCACCCTGTCACGGGAAATCAGCAACCTGCCAGATTGAGGTGGGAGGGCTGGCCCCTTGCCGGGGCTGCCTCTCCCGCAGACAAAGGGTTTCCTCCCTGCTGCCTCCTGCCCTTTAAAAGCAGGTTTGCTCCTTGAGGGAGCTCTCTAAAAGCTCACAAAGCCTCTTGCATATAAACAAAGAGTAAATACCGTGGCTTAATGTTACTTACCTCAGAATGTGCTGTTTGTTCTGAACAGAGATTTAGTTAACTACAAACACAAGCACGGGGGCAGACTCTAAGGTACGCTGACCTGCTGTTGTTTGGGTCAGAAAAACTAAAAATACCTTAAATGTGTGATTATATTTACTGCTCTCTTAGTTTTACCGTGGGCAAGGACGAAGTGTAGGACTAAGTGCAATCACTCAGCTAGGCAATCACTTTACACAAGTGTTTTTGGCTATTCTGTAACTTTTTATAAAAGAATTCCTTCTCATACATACTCATTGCAAACTGCTGATTTGTAGGATCTTCTGTACAGACACAAAGGCTATGCTTTTATATTTTCCATTTACCATCACAGAAATCTCCAAAATAATTTTTTCAGTATCTTATACATATATAGGATCCATTGTGTTAAACATTTCTTTTCATCTATTAATGAAATGGCTGAACCATTGAAAAATATAAATTAGTAGAAGCATTTAAAAAAAAAAGGAGACTTAAAAAAGGAATACAGGCCCCTGCATTCACACAAAAACAGATGTGCAGGTCCAGAAGATGGGAAGACTTAATTAACAACGTTCACAACGAGCAGGGTGACAAATACACAACAAACGTTACTTGGAATAGGAAATTGTTACTTACCAACCATTGCACTCACTTCTCCTGCCATCAGCAGTGGGACAGTGTTGTTGTACAGGTTAACATCAATGATACCTTTCCGAATTGTTTCTCCTACTTTTGCTCCCAGTAATACTGAGCCAGTGGTTTCAAAAACTGAAGCCAAAATGCAAGCCTGGCGTAAAGTAACAACACCAGAGCCCACAGCCGTTCCGAAAGAATTTGCAACATCATTTGCACCAACCGAAAAAGCTAAAATAAAAGCAATGATAAAACCCACAATGACCATCCACAGGTACCCATCCATTGCCATCTTTCCCCAAACCGTAGATTAGCTTCCCCTTTGCAAATAGTTAATAGTCAAGGCTGGAGGGCACCGCAACGGATTTGGAAAGCAGATTTCTTGTAAACAATGAGTTCTCTCTGGAAAGTGCTGGGTAGTGCTAGAATGTGAAGAAACTGCTAACTGCTGATTTTCAAACTACTATAAATACTGTTCATTTGGCTGCCTTCGGTCAGCAGTGAAACACATTCCATATTTTGCTTCCAAACCGGTAC
>VYZQ01012516.1:0-17165 GCA_013400655.1 Mystacornis crossleyi | reverse complement strand
TTTTTTTTTTAACAAGTAGCATCAATCAATTCACGTGAGAGCGTCATAATTGCAAACATTAAGTCAGCCTGTTTTTATAGATCTGCATTCCAAAGTTTTAAGAAACTGAATAAACAAGCACAGAACTTCTTGGAGCACTTGTTTAACTTTATAAAGTGAAAAAAAAAAAAAATTGGAAAATATTATTTCAGGTTCTCTTTCTCTTTATAGCTGATGTCTGCCTCCAACCCGAAGGGTCCGAGTAAGCATTAAATCCATCCTAGTTCACCTTAAAGGACCATTCCCCCAGCCTAGAGTAACCACCACCAGCGTGCAGATGCAGGAAAAAACACTGTCGAGGGGACATGTCCTTTGAGAGGTATCTATTTCAATTTCAAACCCCAGAAGCTGCCGGCCTGACCTGTGGGAATCATCTCAGAGCCAGGAGAGCTACAAACTGGAACCATTTGAGCGCTGCTTCCCACGAGCCAGCCTGGCCACAACGGTGGTTTCTTGTTGACCTAAGCTTCAGAGCTCGGTCTACACGCAAAGCAAAGGATATAATAAACAGCACAGAGAAAAGGAAATATCTTCAAAGTTTTTGTTCTGCTAAATCAGCATTGTGGACTTCAGGCATGGGAAAATTCAAGCCAAGATAGGTTGACCATTAAAAAGAGCTGTAATTTGGGACACCACTAAAGAAGCAAGCAAAGGAAAATTTATAAGACCACAGAATAAATTGCCAGGATTGGATTTTGGAAATGGCAGCACCAGTTTGGTTCCCATCAAATCAAACATTTGTAGAAATGATAAATTACAATCTCTATTAGATATCATAATTCGGTTTTAATGGCAGTTTATTCTGGTAAATCCACAATTGATAGATTCTTGTTTGATTCAACAAACTCATGCTAGGTAGATTTATATTCAGGCTTAAATAATGTAATAGGACAAGCCAATTTAAATATTTCATTTTCAACCCCCTTTGTTTTCCATTTCTGCATCAGCTATTTTCTGAAAGATGCCCAGATTCTCATTTCCCAGTGACCACTGAAACAAAGTTAATTTTGCAACTTAGTGTAACTTCTATATCAAATGTAACTGGCCTTTTTTGCCATTCAGGTTGGAAGACTACAGATGTAAGCGATTATTCATATTTTAAAATACATACATTTTGAGTAGAAAATAATGGGGGAGGAGTATAATTTTCTAACATAAAAACCTGTAAGAACTGGAACCTGAATACCTGTAAAATGCATTTAGTCGGGAACAGAAATACAATAAAAACATCCAAAACCTGCAGGATGTTGTTCCAGTTACATTGTGCCAGCTTAAATAAGGTTACTGACCAGCCACAGGAGCTTCTGGGCTTTCACATACCTGCTGGAACTCTAAAACTGGGAGCCATAAGCACTGGGAACTGGGGACCCTGACCCTGCCTGAGAACCTTTATTCCCCTTCAGTCTACAAAAAAGAAAATAAAATTAATGAGAAGGAATGAAAACGGGTGGCAGATGGCTGCCCATAGTATCTCGAAGAAATCCAGCTCCTGTAACACCCTCCTCTTTCTGGTATTGAAGGCCCCCGTGACCATCTCCACCATGGGGGCCTTGAAGCAGGACACCACATGCCAATCATTACCTGGAAATCAGCCCTGAGCTCCTTGGGACTTACAGAGATTTAACACTGCTTTACCAAACACAGCACCTCTTCTTGGTGCTCTGGTAATTCTGTTACAGTCAATGAATACCAACAGAACTCTGAGCATCTGCTCTGCACAGAGCTGCAAACACAGTTCAAGTTTAAAAAAGCCAATAAAAGCACATCTGCTTTTGCATATTGGATAGCAAGCTCCAAAACATTCTGTTATCTATCAGGATAATCTCCAAAAGAGATACATCCGTGTTTCACTGCAAGAAAAACCATCTCAGGGACTCTCTGGAAAGTTTAATGTGGTAGACATAAAAATTAAGAAGTCATTTAGCATTCAGGGATGGTGCAACTCCTCTGCTCTAAGGAATCAAACCCCTTGGATGGGCTTTCTTGATGGCTCTGAACTCTGTCACCCTGTCATCCAATTTTTTTTTTTTTTCCAGCAAGCCTGCGGGCTCTCAAAGAGGACATCCCACCCCAGCTGGGGGACTTCCACTCCCAGTGGTCGAGGTGAATTAGCTGTGCTTGCACAGGCATGCATGGAGAGCTGCCATGTTACAGCATGTGACTCTGCTTGAGATCACACTTGTCTATTGAGTGAGCCAGTCCTGGGAAATGAAAGGGAGGAACCCACAAGTGGAATTGCTGGAGGCCAAGGCTGGCGCAGAGGATGACACAGGCTCCGGGTGTTGTGTGGCCTGGGAGAGCCATGCTGACTCCAAGCCCTGCCACAGCACAAGCCCACGTCAAGCCAGGAGGAGTTCAAAGGCAGCAAAGCAACTCTGAAGGAGCAAGGCTTTGGCCAGCGCTGATCCAAGCACTGCCCCAGTTATTGCTGGGAACTGGACTTGGATCGCCTGTGACTGCAATTGATTGACCGGAGATTGAGTGTACCTATGTCCATAGTAAGACCAAGGAAAAGGGTGAACTGCTGTTCTGAGCCACTCTGAGCTTAATCTTCCCCTCCCCAGACCCATATCCAAAAAAACCCCAATCAGCATGGGCACACTATTATAAAAGCCCTGGCTACTGCTGACAGCTCAAGGAGCATTATCCTGAAGTAGTAACAGACCTGTACTGACTTTACATAGAACACAAAAACTGCCCATGAAACACTCCTGTGGCAATCCAAAAATACGCATTTTGAAAATTCAGAGGCTGATGCAAAGATGCCCTTGGTGAAAAGCCAGAGTGTGGTTGCCAAAAGTCAACAATGCAAATTTTTCAGATAAAGGAAACCTGACACATCCAGCCCCAGATTGCTTGCCATTTCCATTTCAGTTTGGGTTTCAGAGAACAACCACTGTGGAGCCTACTGTTTGAGCCAGAAGAGATGGCTGGAGCTCCCTTGAGTCCAGCCACCTCCTCCCCAACAGAGATGGAGTGAGTAGCTATCATCATGCCAAACCACAGTGGCTGGCTCTCACCAACAACCTCTAAAATCAGTGTGGCTCCCAGGACAAAAGACCAAGCATTGCTGAAACGAGCTAGGTGAATGTCAAAAGAAGGAAAGGACCAGGGATATAACCAAACAGAGGAGGGACAATGACACTGACAGAGGTGTCAACCAGGGTTATGGGGGTAAATGGAAGTAGATGAGGCCAGTACACTGTGGCAATGGAAATTCTGCTGCCTTTTTCTTCCCTATGAGCATTGCAGTAATAGAGATATAAAGGGAGAAAGAGCAATGAAAGCTGTGACCTTGGCTTCATTTAACAGGAATAAGAGCCAAATATTACACCAGGAGGCTGGTGATCATGCTTATGCTTCCTGGTGACCTTGCAAAGCATGGCTTCTGCCAAGTAATAAGCCTGTTTCCCCCTCAAAGTCCAAAGCTGCTGATCTCTGTTCTTCTGAGTCCATGGAATAGTCCACATCTGTGTCCTGTAGCCTTTGCTGCTAGAGACACGAGGAGCATGATGGTGAAGCAAATACCTTGAGTTCCACCCACCAGGCAGCATTAACGTCCTGGTTGCTTCACCGTAGGTTGACAATGCTACTGAAGCAAAGAAGTGGCCGACAGACTTGTCACATAGGCTAGGGATTGAATCAGTCAGTGCAGCATGCCAAAGAACATCCCACAGCTGGGTTCTCGGCTTGGCAAATACCTCCACGAGGACTTACTAAGGGTGTGTGGTCATGTGAAGCAGGTCGAGAAAAGTTAGGCTTTATCTCTCATGGAGAGCCAGGGAGCAAACCCAGTGCTCCAGTGCCAGTGTCCAGGTGGAGCACAAAAAGTCTTCCTAAAGGTTCGGGCAAGACAATGGGACACATGGACTGACGAGCACATTCACCTTCAGAAAGAGCTTGAACAATTAGGATTTCCCTGCTTGACAGAGGCTGTAGGGAAGAGCAGGTTATTGGGCAGCAGAACGTGGCACCAGCAAACAGGGTCGGTGGCTACTGGGCCTCATCCTCAGGAAAAGGTGCTCCTAGCTAAGCCACGACGATGGCAGTGATGCATTACAGCAGCCCGACGGCTGCGCGGAGGAGAAAAGACAGAATGGATGCTGCTGAGATGGGCAGGAACAGCAAAAGGGATTCCATAAGGAACCCTCCCCTCTTCCCTGCCTTCTGGTGTGAGAATCAGAGCTAGCCATGCCAGGATCCTGCTATGCCCACCGTGGCTCAAGGTGGGACTTTCTCTAGACCATGCACTTCCCTCGCAGAAAGTGACCAACCCAACAAGGGGAATGGCACGGCACTGACACAGACCTCTGCTCCACACAAGCACTGTGACAAGAGCCACACCACTCCAAGGAAGGGTGCAAATTCCGGAATTAGCTGGAAAAATCAAGCAGAAAAGGAGAAAATAACTCCCAAAAATAAATAAAATTAAGTCTGTGGCAGCCATGCATGACAACCACAACTCTGTGTCAAGAGTCCTCAGAAATATGGAAGAACATAAAGAGCACATTTCTTGCAGGACCTGGAAGGGACCACAGTCTACCTCTGTCATACTGATAAAGAAAATTTACTCACTGTTATCCATAGAACAAGTGAGCAAGTAGATAATCATATAAATAAAAACCACTGAATACTCAGGCAAAAAGAATATAAAATATTTTTTCCTTTAAGGAAGTAATCAAGGAATCTATAATTAATTAAAAATGGTTGTTTCTTGTCATCAAGACCTTCAGAAGTCATATAAATCATTTCTTCTTCCATCTCTTTTATACATAAATTAAAAAGGAGAAAATTAATTATGTAATTTCTTCAACTATCAATCAGTTTCTCTGCTTTGAATTAAGCAGATATTTAATTAAATCAAATTGTGAGGAAAAAAGTTGCTCTGAAACAGTGGAATACATTACTCCCAAAATGGTCTTAATATTTCAATCAACACTATCTCCAAGCCTTTAACCAGGTATCTATCACAATTTGATTTTTTCTTTAAAACTTCAGCAGACATGAAGATATATTAATCACTTAATTTAATACAAATAACTAAATAGATTACAGGAAATTTGTGCTATATTACAGGATTGTTTCTTTGAAATTCAAAGTACTATGGTTTTAAAAGAAAAAGAATCCTTTTTAGTATTAAAAAATTCTCAATCAAGCAAAAAGTATTTTCCATTCTCTAAAGTAATCCAGAACCTGGACCATATTGTTCACTAATGTACTTTCAATCTGGGATATGCTGGTGCACAAATTGAATGTGAAATTCAGGGGTGCTTTATCTACTTTAAAACACTATCATTAATTACTAAAAAATCTCTTTAAAATTTGAAAAAAATTACAAACTGATCCACCAGGTACTCTAATCCTGGGGTTCTATTTTGACTGAGATTCTCTAAGGTTTATTTGGAAAACAGAGTAATTGCATAAACTCAGAGGCACAGTTCTTCATCAAGAAAGTCTTCCACAAGAACATGCAGAAATCCACACTGAGTGTGCCTCATAGGCAAACACCATGAAGGGAGTAATGCTGGGAGAAACACTAGGTGAACACAGAGGTATAGGTAACACGAAGAAAACAAATGTGCAGATTTACTTGTTCCAGTCAACAACAGTAGCTAAAGTTTATTGATTTCAGTTTCAGCTAAAAATCCATGAAAACATTCTTATATGATACAGACAATACTATCCCGTATTCAAATTTCTTTAAAGTAATAAAATAGGCTAGGATTTTCTCACAGTCATCGCAATTTTCTTATCAATTAGTACAATAAAACCTATTTTAAAAGGTAAATATTATAAAGTGCAAATAGTTTTTGTACCCCATTGTGATTTAGCAGTTCAATTATATGGAAATATCTAAGTAAAGAGACTGAAAAAATATAACTGTTAGCTACAAAAATAGCTGGATACATTCTCAGCCACTGTCTCTCAGCTGTTCCCTTTATATCCACTGTAAAACTATTTCCAACACACTAATCACATCTATTCGGAAGAAACTAAAATTATATGATTTCAAACTATTTTCATTAGATAAACAGTCCTTTAACAACGGCTTTTACTCTTCCATCTAATTACATACTCTTAAAGGCCAAATATTCAGTCAGTATACAAAAATAACCATAGCCTTTTATTAAGGATAAGATACCAGATAGGAGTTTGTAAGAAAAATAAAGATGCTCTTCGCCTGCCTCTACCAGCAATACTTCTCAATATAGGAAAACACATTTACTTTTAAAATTTTAAATACATATAACTCAAAGTCTTAATAGCTTTGTATCAGAGACTTACTACAATTAAGTCTGTTCACAGCATCATTAAGTTGTTGGACTGCATGGCTAGTATTTCCTTGGAGATACTTCACGGAACAGCCAAAATGTTCAAAAAACTACGTCTCCAAAAAGCTCTCTCCTAACTCAATACTAAGTAATCTGCACTTATAACCCCGCAGCCCTGACAAGAAATCTTATCCATCTAGAACATTTTTCTGACCAGCAGTCAGATAAAAAAGATAAACTTGATTAATACGTGATTCTGACGTCTGTCTACGGACACCATAAGAACAATACATTATAAGGTTACTCAAATTAGAGGGCTAGCACTACTTTTTTTCCTTATACCTATGCACCTGTCATACTTTCTATGCAAAGGCTGTTTATTAAATGTAACCAAAACCCCTAACTTCCTATTTTGTAATGGTCTGAGCTTTTCCATATTCNNNNGTTAAGTGTCGGAGCTTTTCCATATTCAATGTATGTTTCAAAAAAAAAAAAAAAAAAAAAAAGAAATTAATTTCAAGTACAAAGCAGCAGCTATCTCATCCACAAATAAAAACTACAGCGATGTTCTGCTCTTCCTAAAACAAGCTTGAAGCCATGATTATATTAAAGACACAGATGTGAGGGGATTTTTCAACTTCCAAACAGACATGCAAACAAAGTATTACAGTTCAGGGGTGCAGGTAAATGAATAAGCAAGAAAACTACGTGACGTTTGTGCAGCGTCCTCTCAAATCCTGCAATCCCTTCTAGAAAGTCTGGGTCTACATCTCCCTCTTCTTTACTCATGTTCTTCTCGCATGGCTTGGTCTCAGAAACTTTCCATGCCTGTAACGGAAACTTGAGCCAACTTCTTAAATGTATGATTTCTTCATCTCCACTCATCATCCACTTCTGTTTCTGAGAAGCTCCTCATCATGACACCTGTATCTCAAGAAGCAAAACAGGAAACATCACAGGGATGAAGCAATGAAAGATGAATAATAATATGCCTCTGTGTCTTTAATAAAATCCCAACTTTCATTCAAGTTCCTTTTAGGAAATCAGAGGTCCTTTTCACAAGTGCAAAGCTTACAAACCTAGTTCGGCAAAACATCGCATGCCAAAAATGGGGCAACCAATGGAATCTCCCAATCTGCACCTCTGATCCTGACATGATGAACAGGATAAATCCTGTACCAGCTAGCCTTACATACTGTGGAAAATATTATCGGGTGCCAAGCTTGCAGAACTAGTCTGTGGCAGCCAGCTCAACTAAAAGAAACTGCTGACCCATCTGCTGACTTACCCGCTACTGAAAACAATGCCAGTTATCTTTACCCAGGACTCATTTGTCCAAGTAGAGCTCTAGCCCACAAGTGAGATGAAAAACAAATATGTAAGTAAGCCTCTCCTCTACTTTTCCCATTGCTCCCTAATCTACACAACTTCCAGAGCACACAGTTTGTGTTTTTATACACTTATCAGGTACAAGAGAAGACAAAGCTTTCTCTGCATTACAGCAGTTTAACTACAAGGTGACAAAGGCCTAAGGTATTTTCAACCTGTCATAAACTCTGGCACTGGGGTGGAGGGCACTCACCTATCTGTTTCTGCCATCCAGAACTTGGGACCAAGCGGGCCCAAAGCCAACAGCAGCACTGTTTAGAGTCTAGCAACAAAACAGCAAAGGGATGACTCATCTGCAAAACGGAGACACAGCCAGCTTGTGTCCAAAGACGCGGCCCAAACCATTTGCCTGCCTTACAATTTTGCCTGAATGCTGAATGAGGGGGTACAGGAGAATTGTTTCTGCAGCCTCCGCAGCCATGAAGCCTTCAGGGCAGATAAGCAGGCACCAAAACCATTCTGCCAGCCAGCTCTCAGAGTGAAACAGAAGCATGAAAGCAATTTTATCTCTCCCTTTTAGGGTTAAGGCCATCTTTAAATAAACATTAGCATCAAAATCTCTTTGTACCAGAAGCAGAGCAGACCCAACATTTTATCAGCTACCACCTAAACTTCTCAGAATGCCACACCCCATCTAAAATCCTTCTTTCTTCTGCAAAAACACTTGACAGCAGCATGCTCCATACGCATGACTCAGAAAGACAGCGTAGTCCTTCACCAACTCCTCCCTGCGAACCAGGGTGTCATTCTGGCTTTCTTACAGCAGAAATGAGGGACAGCTGTAGGGACAGAGTCCCACCAGAGCAGTCTTGGCTTTGGTTCTTGCACATGGCAGTCAAGAAGATAACTGAGCCTTAGACAGTCAAAGCAAGAAAGCCCCTGAGAGTGCTCTGGGTATTGCACAAACAATAGCTTTTAAGTAACTGGACAGAAATGTATTTGCTGTGCTGGGATTACAGGTCAAAGAAAAATACACATTCCCTCAATTCTGAACTCTTTTTAAGTCCTTAGCCTCATAAGTGCTTAGAAGGCAAACAGTCCTGAAAGCTCGTGCCTCAGTGATCATGCCTGCTACTGAGACATGCTACTGCCTACTCAGGAAAGCTAATTATCATAGATTTCAAGAGCTTACAAGCTTTCAAAAGCACTAAAGCTGAGGCAGCTGCAAATGTCCGGCTGTCAGGACATCCAAAACATGTCCATATACCACCCACTTTTTTTATACCACAGTGATTCTTAATCTTTTATCATAACGATCACTGTATACGAGAAACAGAAACCATGATTTTACTGTTTTGTAGTCATCATAACTCCATATTCTCTCTGAGCAGCAGAAATTAACTGAGGACAAGTAATTCAATCTATTATTGACATCTCATTTGTTAATCAGATGTCTACAGTCAGCATACACACCATACAGACTAAAAGACATCCAGGCTGCTCCCTGTTGCATGCAGAAAGAGAACTGCAGGAAAAGATTAATAATTGTCAAAAAGATCTGATGCTGGCTGCCACCTGAAGCAACTGAGGAATTTTCAGTTTTCTTTTGAAGAGACAATTTACTGGCAGGCTGGTACTTCTAACTTTGATCTTCCTTCCTTCCAACACCAGCAGAAGCTCAGTAACAGGAGTTCTGAAGCTTTGCAGCTCAGTAACAAAACACAGAAACCTCCCAGAATGTTAACTCAATTACAGTACTTTGGCAAGGAAGCCTTCCCCTTATACCTTGGGGAAAATCTCAAAAGATTAAACAGTGCATGTTTTAAAAGCACACACGCCTCAATTATTTGGTGTAACTCTTCATGCACCTAACTGCTTTGAGAGAAAAAATATTCTACAGCAACTTGCAAGACTGAAATTGTTCCTTGTTTCCCAAGGAAACAATGGTTATTTAATGACACTGACTGTCCCATGCACAGAAATGTAAACTATAAGGCAAATTTCAACCTAATCTCATGCAAAAGCATGGAGATTTCACAGGTGCTCAATTCCTGCAGCAGACCTTCAAAGTAAGTAACCAAGGCAGCCCCCTGAGCAACACGTCTGGTTCACAAACATCAGGGAGACAGCACGTTTTGATTAAATATACCCAAGAACTACAAGGCAGTGAGAAGCTGCTCAGGCACTGTGCTGTTGGGGAAATGAGGGATGCTAACAGTACTGCTGTGTAATGGAAAGAAAGAAGGAAAGATGTGTAAGGTACCACAGTGCCACCAAAACCAAGAAAGCTGCAGGAAAGTCTTACCTTCACTAGTTCATGCGCTCACAGAGCTACCTTAGAATCTATGGAGCAACACAGCAATGTCTTATGAGCCCGTCACATCTTCCATCTCTATGTGGGCTGCCTGACAGCACGCAATTCTCGGGATTCATTAAAGACACTTGGACAACAGCTGTCCTGTTTCACCAATGAGAATCTGGAAAAGCAGACATAGGCTGCAGCACAGGTGGCCCCAGAAAACCCTAAAAAAAATATATGCCTCTCAAACCCTTTCAACAAGATTCTACCCAGGCAGGGTAAGCTAAGCACTGCCACGACAAGTCAGATTGCTGGTCCATTTGTTTGAGAATCCTGCCTCCCATGACCGGGACCAGATGCTTCAGAAGGTGGAACAGCTCAGGTAGTGAACAATGATGTAATTCACCCAAAAGGGAAATTCCTTCCTGACCTCATCAATTAGCATGAACGTTTATGTGCTTAATTTATTTTTAATTCTATTTACTGCAACTCTGGACATTGTCATTATATATATAAATGCCCAAGTCTGCTTGGAATCCGACTAAACTTTTGCCCTTGGTAATACTGTGCAGTGTATTTACGTCCAATTTCAAATGTACTGATTTTCAACGTCATGTGAATATCCCTTTGTTCTTGCACTGTGAGAACTAGCATAGCCATTAACCACCTCTGTTCCCCTTCCAAGAGCTCCAGCCTGCCTTGCACCATAAATTTCCATGTCACACTCTGCCCTATGACAGAGCAGGAGCATAATCTGAGGATCTTTAAGGCAACAACTGAGCAACTCCTATCAGATATCTAGCAACATTTCTTTAGGCTACATTTCTGGGATCTGCAGGAAAGCTGGCAGTTCCACCAAGATTTCAGCAGGCCCTACCCTCTTCTAGATCTTGGAAGGTCACTTTTACGATGCTTTCTACTGCAGAGCTGCCACCCTTGTAAGCCAGATGTTTTGCTCTATGCTGTGCTCTTTAAACCACCCCCTTCAAGATTCTGACAAATTTACTCAGAACAGACAACAAGTATAACTATGCTGGGCTTTTTAAGCGCTGTACAGGAACCTCTCTGAGCAAAGAACTGCCCTCTCATCTCCATACCTGAATAAAGAACAGGGTCCAACCATGCAACACCAATCCCATTTTGCTCTTGGCTGATGTTCTTGTGGGCTGCAGGTTCCCCTGTGCATTAACTTCAGCCTGTGTTGCTACTTTTGTTCCTTATGGATGAGCTCATGACATATTCGTCATGATTATTATGCCAAGTACTTATTAAAGCTCCAGTGCTCTCTGCTGTTTCTGCTCATACAACATGTGCAACATGCATCAAGGTATAATGCCAACCTTCATTCAACAGAAGTTTGGTGGGGAAAAAAAATTATATATGCAAGCAGCAGACAAGAAAGGGAGACTCTTAAAGTACACTTTAAGTTCTGGATCCTCTTGTTTCCCCAAAACACAGTCCTGCTTTCAGTCATTACTTGGGCTGCATTTTCTTCTCCAAGTCTTTGAAGCTAAAACTTTGGACCGGAGGCCACAGGTTCTTAGTGCGAAAGTCTTCAGGAGAGAAAGAGAAAAAGGCTGGTATCTCATGGGAAGATGGCCCCCCAAGGAGATGACAGAGTTGTTACAGCATCTGTGAGAAACACCACATAGTCATCACTGTTTTACCACAAACATTGTTATTACGGGCTTGGAAATGGTGAGTTATGGCAAGAGAATACTTCTTTGCCTCAACCAGAATGAAAATTACACCATTTCATCCCTCTTTGGAACAACCTTCAGGCAAGCAAGAGGTTGAAAGATAAAGCCTGTTCCAGCTTATGGTCCAGAAACAAATGGGAGTTCTTTAATGATCAAAATAGCACTAACAGAACTGGCAACAGGCACCACTTTGCCAACAGCTACCTCATTAAATAATCCATAAACATGCAACTTTTTTCTCTATTTGAGTATCAGAGACTGATTAGCCAATAAAGTGACAGGTCTCACAATGGCAGTAAAATTGTCCCTTTGTGTATTTCTCAAGGACCTCTCCATGCTTTTTAGGAGTTTTAGCAGTCTTAGAAACTCTGTTTCAGAGCAAGGATCTTGACACTTTCTTTCCAAGAGGCCATAAACGCTTTCCTGTCCTTCTGTCTCACATGTGAAAAGACAACATATGGGAGCTGGATACTTGTACAGTGCTCTTAGGCAATGCTCAAAGAGTGGTCCAAGCCACAAGGTTCAGAGCACTGCCATACCAGCATCACCAGGACCTCTGATCAGCCATCGAGTGGTTTGCCTTTGGCATTTCAGAATGTGCTGAGGTTGAAAGGGAAGACAGTAATGATACAGAACAATTCTCCCATCAGCAGTGGCAAAAGTAATCTTGGAGGCACAGAGTGCAATGCTTTGACCACTTTGGGGTCATTACTGACTGTGAAGTCAAAAAGAAGTGATATTTTCTGTTTGTCACACACAGAAACAGACTTCGGGTAAGGAAACTTTTTAACGGACTCAACTAAGGTATTTTTGGTTGCTAGAATTCTCAATCTGTTGTGATAAAATTAGCCTTAAATAAATGTACAATACAAGCAGTACATACTTTGCCTAAGAAAAAAACCCGCTGGCCACTTACAGATCATGTGAACTCAGTTATTTAGCTGAGCTAAAAACATCAATTATTCCAAGCCTTATCTGACTGTAGATTTGGATCTGTTTAACAACAGCACTGCCACATATCAAAACGCACGACAACCCACTGGTCTTTACTAAAGCAAGGAAAAGTCCTGCAAACAATGGTTGCTGCCATTTAACAACACAGTCATGAAGAAAAAATGGGAAGAGTGAAAAACCTGCACCCCTGCCTCTATCCTTCAGACCTTTCCCTGAAAAGGAAAAGCAAGTCTTCCTCTTCTGTCATTACACCCTTCCTTCCATACTACAGCGTAACAAAATGGGTTGCCTTCAACTATCACTCCCTGATGTCCAACAACCGAAGCTATGAAAGATGATAACGTTACTTTTTCCCCCCTGCAAGGTTTTCATCAATCAGTAAAAGTTCTGCTCTGTTCTTTCCACGAGTGTCACAGAACCTGGCTCTGTACTGCTTATCAGCACGATCCAAGCAACAGCAAAATAGTCGTTCAAACATACCTAGTACTCGGTGCTGGGAAAAGTTCACAGCAGCTGTTTGAGTCCCAGAAAGACATCTGAGAGAAGCGCCATAAATAACGACATCACATGGAGTCTCCCATTGCACAACCCACATACATCTTTCCTGCTCAGGAATTTACGCCTCACACCCTATGCTGTCAGTCAAGAGCATATTACAAACCATGTTTCCAAGATGATCCAGAGGATATTTTGGAAAGTAATACAGCCCTCCTGTTGGCTGAATCCTTTCAAAATACCTGTTCTACTCCATCACAAAAAAGACAAATGTTGTTATTATCTTATCAAAACCATGGTCTTTCTCAGGAGCAAGCTCTAGACCCACATACGCATTTTATACATCATGGATGTCCAAAACCAGTTCCAGCAAGTCTGACAGCCTGGCAGAAACTGAAGGGGACTACTCCTTTGCAGACTCAGGATCTAAATTCTCCTTCAGATATGCAAATGTAAAGTATTTTCTCAGACTACAGTTTCAGTAAACCCCAAATTTGAACAGCCCCTTTTCAAGGTTAATTCATTTTACTGCTAGATTAAAATTAAAACAAATTGTCTTAAAACACCTCATTCCTAGGCATCTGCATCACTTTTCAAAGCAGTGCCTAGCTATAACTGAGAAAGAAGATATATAGCTATTTTATAAAAATGAGATTTTTTTCCTGGAGTTTTGCCACAAATTGCCTTCGAGGGCTTGGTTCAGAAATTCCAAAGTTAGTTTATTGTTTTTCTTATTGAGAACTAATTCCTTTTAGCAATTCTGTTAATCTTGGAGTTTGAAGTTATTTTTATTAAAGTAACGCCCAGAGTTTAGATATTCCATAAAAAGATCAGGAATTATTTTTATTAAAGTAACACCCAAAGCTTAGACATTTCTTGCAAAAATAAGGCAAAGCACTTTCATTCTTAAAAAGGTTCTTAGTCTTTTCAATGAAAACACAGATTTTACAGAGACAACTGAGCACTAAGAAGTTTCATCAGTCATTTTTTATCAGAGTTGGGGTAAAAGTAATTAAGGCAGGATTTTTCTGCCTAAAAAAATCATGAGCCTTTTGCTCCTAACAGAACGTGTGTCTTTTTTTCCCCTCTCTTCTTGCCTTCTGTTATGGAAGAAGTAGCACGGATTTCCACTCCCTGATGTCAGATTTCTCATGAGACATTTGTGCTGGCTTTCGGCTGTTCTGCCAGCAGTCAGTACCTCTGGTCATCCTCCGCATCTCTCCCTCAGCCAGCAGGGAGTCCCATCGACCCAGGCAATGCCAGTTTCTGATGGAGCTTGTTAGACTAGAAAAAAACTGGATCATAGCCCTTAACTCTTATACCACGACAGATGCAGGGCTGCAAAGTGAAGGCTCTTACCTCCGTTCTCGAGGGCCTGAGGCACTGAAACCTTCTGCTCTTCAGTGGCAGCTCTGTCTGAAGGACAAGACCGAGTGCTACCTTTTTGTTTGAGTGACTACGTTAATAAACAACACCCAGGTTCCTCACCATGACTCAAACACAGTTAAAGTGTTTGGAGGGGAAAGGGAATGCCTTTTGATCACTATTTCTGATCTGGAGCATAAGCAACCATGACTGAAGACTCCATTTCGTCAGCAAGCCTCCTCCAAATGCTGTTGCTCTTTAGGCATAACAGGCCAAAGACATCATGGATTTAATAACATGTTTTCTAACAAGGCGCTGCTTCCCTGTTGAAGAAGGCACGCAGTGTCAATTTTCAGTCTCTTTAATGGAGAAATTAGGGCTGGGGCAAAATCTTTATAATTCCTCCGAAAGAGATGTGAAGTTGCAAAATCCCCACCTTTCTTCCTACAGCGTGTGTAATTTCAGCTTGCTCAATAGCAGCGGCACTCCTGAGTTCAGGAGGACTTTAAAAGGAGCGATTAAGCTCACGGAAGTCAGCTAACATGAATAAACTGCCCAGGCAACAGGGAAACATTCCAGAGCCCTGTGCTGTCACCAGGCTTTTGGCCAATGCTGCTTAATCATATATGCAAAACATAAATTACAGAAAGATTCATCACTGGTGAGAATATTCTCAAATAATAATTTTGCATTGTGCTGAAGAAGCTTCCCTGCAAACTGTCCTCAGACAAAAGCACCTGGATCTTCTCCCCGTTCTCTATGCTTCCACTGGCATCAGCAGTACAAGTGGTACAGCAAAGGATTCCTCTGTGGGTCTTCTCAGTGGATCAGGCAGTTTTGGAAGGGAAATTTGAGAGCAAGTTTAGGACTACTCGAGCATCACTCTGCTGAGATTCCTAACTCCTGTGGCTGACTATAAGGCATCATGGCAGCTGTTGCAGGATATGTTCTCATCTGGGCTCGGCCTGCACATACCAGTTCATACTATCCGGGCACGTAACACTGGACTGAAACTCAAAATGCCTGTGGCATGGAGGAGGATATTTTCACTACAAGGCCCTCAGAGTTTACAACGTCCCCTTTAAACACAGACATACTCATAGGTTAAATATTTAAGACCCTCTTGAGCCTTGTCACAGAATTTATACAGCTCTATCCAAAAACCTTTGATCTTCTGTGCGGCGCTGAGTAAAAAAACCTAGCCAGCCACATTTTGGGTTACGAGGAGAGAGATGACTTTTCCACCACTTAACAGGAGATTACAGTTTTCACATAAGATTACAGAGTCATGGTTGTAATGCCATTTGAAGACTGCATTTACAAAGATCTGACATTCAGCAGCTCACATGGAGACAACAGAGTGGTCAGATTCTCAAAAACACTGGAGTCATAACTGAGAGCAAATTGTTAATGATTTTCTGCAGTATCTTACAGATGTAAAGTTTTAACTGCTTAGAAAGCCTTCCCTCACGTGCTTCATGTGATCAGACACCACTAAATCTACACATCATAATAGCTTTTTAAACAGTATTGGGTAAGCTAGAAAGAGTTCCCTCTGTACAGCATTCTCAAAAATAAACACAACTGAAGATATCTTTGGCCCAATTTTTGTTGGGTCATAAAATTTCCCCATCTGAGACATCGGAAATTCTGCATGAACAAAGTTCCATGAGAGTTTGAGAATCTGCTCCCGTGCATGCCTATAAGCCTGACTACTAAAAATGGATGAAAAAAAAAATTTGTCTCTCTACCCTATCTGCCTTTGCTTTTAGGCACTGATTTTTCACTACATGCAGAATCGTGAATTCACAGGTAAAAATCAGTGCAGACGTTTGAGGTAAAATTTCAAAAGCTGACTACACCTTCCGTCCCAACACATACTTGTACTGTACAACTGAAATACAAACCCCGCTGCAGAACAGGCAATAGTTTCACTGGGACAGAACTTCAGTCGCTGCACTTGCCAGGAAAACAAACCACGACCTACCCTTCGCTCATGGTTCAAGCAGCGTTCTTCGAACACCCTAGCACAATCAAAAGGCACGGGCCCTGGAAAACCTTTTGCTTTTGGTACTTATCCTTACAAGCTTTTTATTCTGGTCAAGTAAGTTTGTGAGATGCTCGTGCCACTACTTCAGGTCCACGAATACAAACGAAGCCGCACGCTGCTCCAGATTTCTAAGCCCTTCACGGTGCTTTCAGCTGAGCTGAGAGGCAAACTGTGAATTATTATCTGCAGCCCTAAAGACGGCTGTGCTGTGCAAGCGGCAAGGCGCGGCTTCACTCTGCCATGCTGCTCCACCGAAGCGAGCGGAGCCGCACCGGGCGGCTGCGGCGGGCAGCGGCGCCGGCAGAGATGCGCCATTGGAGAGGCTCCGTTCCCTGCCTGCCCGCCGGGGTGGCCAGGGCCGGTGGGAAGGAGGGAGGGCTCAGCTGTGCGGACAGCCACGAGCCCCCGTGCCGGGACATCGCTGCGGCGCCCGCGGCGCCAACCCGCGCACGGGACACGCGGGGAGCGCTCCCGCGGAGGATGGAGCGGAGAGCCCGCCCGGCCCGGCGGCGGCACGCAGCCCGCCCGCGGGGATGGAGCTGGACCCGGACCCCTCCTCCCCGCCCCTGACCGTGCTTTCTCCTCGGGCGGCCCCTTCCCGCCTCGCCACGGCCCCCGGCGAGGCGCCCCCTCCCCTCCCCTCGGCGCGGACGGGGCGGGGG